>CAJNSZ010000764.1:0-52620 GCA_905329745.1 Rotaria sp. Silwood2 | reverse complement strand
AAAAATACATTAATAATAATTATTGTCGAAATTCCTATGGAATTTCGACAATAACGGAAATTCGACAATATTGTCGAATTGCCAGTGGAATTTCGAAAAATTTTGAAATTACACTGGAAAATGGACACTGTCGAAATTCCGTTGGCGAAATTCTTATTGGCGAAATTCCGTCTCACCGTTTACAAGTGACCACAGACAAAAGATTCGAAGTGAATGCTGCTAAGATGCAGCTGTCATGATTTTCTTGTACAAACCCACTGTTTTCTTTTTCGTTCATTGACACTACACATATGTAAAACAAAGTAGTCGATATATTTTGTTTCATCAATCCTCAAACCTTAAAAATGGTAGGCTTCTTTATGTGAGTCGTATTTCTCATAAAACACTGTGCACATATGTTCTCTTGTCAAATCACATAAAATGTGTAGATGTGAGTATGAAGGATACAAGTTTCAGTGTAGCATCTATTTCTTTTCTTATCTAGCTCATTCACATCCACATTCTTCACTTGAAGTATTTAAATCAATAGTTTTATCTTCGTTTATGATTTCGAAATTATTTAGAACGAGTATAATGTAAAATCCTTCTGAAGAGCCTTTTTGCGGAGCTGAAATCAAGACAACGACAACTACACACCCCACGTATCTTCAAGATTCGATAAAAGTTGTCGTCGAAAGAGGACAAGAAGAATGGCTGTATATTCTTGCTACAGTATTTGCAAAAGTATGAAGCGTTAAGAAGTGAAATAACATTCTCTTTATCTTGTGGTTCGAGGACCCTATATTTTTGAGAAAGAAAGAAAGAAAGAAAAAATGATGCCTGCTTGCTTATTGGTTAAATGTTTATCAAGCATTTTATTTCATCTCGTATCTCGTCAATAGTCTCTTTCAGTTCTTCTCGTCAGCTTCAAATGAAAGTAGTTTTGAATACTCAAATAGTGCGTCAAGTACTTTTATAAGCAGGAGTATATCTGTCAAAACAGCATTCGAAAATTCTTGATTTATCAATTCAGACGATGGAAGTGCGCTCCTTCGTACTATTGCTCTACACTATATTTCTTGGTATCAAAACTGACAATGCAGCAAGTTTGATGTCCAATAAGAATATTGATGCAACGGTTGAGTACTATAAACATCTTATTGTTGGTGATGCTAGCAAGTTCTCTGAGCTGAATATATTCTTAACATCTATGCCTAAAGGTGGTGATTTACATCATCATTATTCGGGTTCCATCTATTCCGAAACTTATCTAGACTGGGTGGCTAAAAATAACTATTGTGTCTACCGTGAAGATGATAAAACTCTTAATATTCAAAAATATAGAATAGAGACTAGAGTTTCCGAGTTGTCAGACGTAGCCAAGGCGTTGTGCATTATCGTTGATGAAATACGTCGAAATAACGACTTCTATCGTGAACTGTTGAAACGCTGGTCTAATATTGACTACGCTAACCACTATCATGATCAACCGCCGCCAGATAAACAATTTTTCGATACTTTTGGTTATTTTGGTCCAACCTCTAATAGTTACTATAACGAGGGGTTAATGTGGTTAAAAACTACAGCCATCAGTGAAAATGTACAATATATAGAAACAATGTTGAGAAGTGGCCCGAATTTCGTCGTCACAAATGAATTAACTGCAATGTTGAATTCTTTGACTTCGAAATCCAACGACTCCGAAATAGATAGGGTATTAACAGCCTATTTCAACATGGTCGCAAATGATACTAATGTCAATACAATAATCAATAATTATGTAAAAGCAATTGAGCTATCAGCAACAGGAATTAACGATGCAAATTTTACACTACGCTTCCAAACTTATGTATCCAGAGGCGGTTCGTCTTCCCAGGTGTTTGCCAGTTTATTCTCTGCTTTTTCAGCCGCCATGCGTAGTGATCTAATAGTCGGTGTCAATATTGTTGGTCCAGAAAATGGTATCATATCGATGAAAGACTATACACTGCATATGAAAATGTTTCGCTTTCTCAAGCAACGGTTTCCCGCTGTGAAAATTGCAATGCATGCAGGAGAGTTGGTGTTGGGTCTAGTGCCCCCAGAAGGTTTGCAATTTCACGTACGTGAAGCAATAGAAATTGCTGGAGCTAGTCGTATTGGACATGGCATCGATATATTTTACGAGCACAATGCCTATGAACTATTGCAAAAGATGAAGCAGCTCAATATAGTAGTCGAAGTACTTATAAGTAGCAATGCATTCATACTGGGTGTTAAAAACGACGCACATCCTATGCTGCTGTACAAAGCGCATGGTGTGCCCTTAGTGATTGCCACGGACGATCCAGGTGTATCACGCTCAACGTTGAGCAATGAATATCTGTTGTTTTGCGATCGTTATAGGCCAAGCTACACAGAATTGAAAATGTTAGTGTATAATAGTATTCGCTTTGCTTTTCTGAGCGAAAGCGAAAAGCAGGAACAGTTGAACAAACTAGATGTTCGCTTTGAAAATTTTGAAGCAATGATTGCCAATGTGGTCAGTACCATGGGTGCCGCAAATAATTCATTCTTGAATTCATCTTCGAAACAATTTGCACCGCAGACGACTTTATTCTGCTGTTCATTGTACTTTTTAATCAAATTAATTTTTTGATAATCATTTAAAATATAAAACTAGAAGGTTCTAGAAACTATCTGTCATAGGAGCACGTCAGAATCTTTGAAGTTTATAAAGAACAAGACTTTTTTTCGCACTTTTAGCCTATTTTTCACTCAGACTTCAAGGTAAGTATATGTGTTGTGGGTGTAGCAAACATATGCACACGCACACCCAAGTAGGAACGTAACCAGAACAAGACTAGATTTGGTGGCATCCAGTCACCGAGAATGTTTGCTGAACCATTCCTTGCAGTTTATAAAAAGGACACCAGTGTTTTAAGAAGAGAAAAGCAAAACGAACGCAAATCATTCGCGTTCTTTTATATTGTAGTACCGATTTGATCGATGAATCGATTGAGCATTCTGTAGTTTATTTCTTAAAAAAATGACAAGTTCTATTGTACTAGCAGCTACTGGTAGGCTGTGAGTTCAGCAGTGAATAATTCTCTTAGTCGTGTATGGTACAGCTGGCATGTAATTTTATGAAGCCAACATTATTATAAAAACCCACTTAGATGACAAAACGACCAAACTTGGTACTATTTAGCTAATTTTCAGTGAATCTTTGACAAAAAATGAAAAAGCTGAATATTATGTGTCGATTAATGATAAATTTTAGTAGATAACAGAATCATTTTAAAGTGCTTATTGTTGGATGTGTGGGTTTCTCAAACTGATGTCATCATTATCATCCATGCTGGCAAAATCTAAAAAAGTCGATAATAATCTTACACATATTAATCTTTCCGTTTCACAGATGAACCTCCAGCTCAGTCTAAATTATCTTTGAACAAAGCACTGCAAAAAAATAAAAGTTTATTTTATTCACAGCTGTATTCAATGCTTTCGTAATTAAGATATTCCATAGAAACAAGTTTTGTATTTAACTATTACTATTGTTGATTCGATCATGCATTTATTTTATTAAATATAATAAACAAAGTTTATTCTCCACATCACAAAATTTATCTGTAAATAGTTCGTTTTTCTTTTTCCTTATTTCTCTTTATATTTAATTATTTGAACTTATAGTGTACTATTTTTGTATGGTCTGAAATTTTAAAAACCAAGGTAAGACATTTGTAACTCACGGATGTAATTCAAAAATGAGCTAAAGAAAATCAAGACTTCTATAAGTCCTGTTTGAATTAAGATATAGTTAATTTAGTACTTACTGTGCCTATAAAGACTATGTCTTGCATGAACAGACAGCTTCAAATTATAAACTTTATTGAACTTAGAAATAATCAAATACACTTTTGATAGAGGATCCATTGAATTGATTGGAGAAACAATGAACTCAAGTTAACTCGAAGAGAATTCTAGTTCTCGAATACTTACAATGTCTAGTAAAAATTCAGTAATCATCATAGCTTGTAAAAAATTGTTTATTACAACTACTTCATTAGTTAGTTCAATATTCATTCTCCATGTTGATGATGTTATATATTTGTCATCAAGAGATTTCAAATGAATGCAACATTATTTTTTAATTTTTTTTTCTCAAAGAAAACTTTACTATCAGCACTTTTGTTTTATAACAAACAAAATAATCTTTATTATCGTAAATGAACATTCCGAAAACTAGTATAGCGGCACCTAACCACCTGAAAATGTTTGCCTATGTTTTCAATTACGATCGAATTGCGACGCAACCACGCCGTAGCTACGATCGCATTGTGACCTGTAATTGCGATGCAGTTATGAAAAAAAAAATAATAGTTACGATGGAAAAATCGCAGTTGCACGTAACTATGACTTTTTTCGTGACTACCTCGCAATTTTCTGCAATTACGGGTTACAATGCGCTCGCAAGTTGCTAAAAGAGAGACGACATCGGTGGTTACGTCACAAATCTGAAGATAGTTTATCTTTAATTTAGATTTATATTCTAACAGCACATAATAATAGTTAATCAATGGATATAACAATTATTTCAATGATATCAAATATTAAATTTATCATCTCTTTCATTGAGTTCGTATCGTAACTATCTAATGTTGATAGATGGTGTTATCATACAAGCAATATGAATCAGATTCAAAGATCAAATTCATCAAACAACAATCATTTGTTTTTAATTATATAATTCATAATTATATTCAACTCATATATATCTAATAATTTTTTAAACATAATTTTCTTATTGGTTATACTTGATAGCTTATATATCTTCCTTATATCACTACTATCAATGTCTTTTAGATATTGAAACTTGCGACATATTTATTTTATTGAAAAAAAATCTAATGTTTTTGCTTGTTTAACTGAAAATTTTACTAAATCATGGCTGGTCGATTAACTCGCGGGTAAATAATAAAGTATCATGATTGCATCATGTATTTCATCATACAATTTCTTTAGATTTTTTCATCGTGATTTATCTGGTATAGAAGCAGAAAAACTTCTTCAAGAAAAAGGTATTCCCGGTAGTTTTCTTGTACGTCCATCAACAACAAAATCAGATGCTTATGTACTCTCAGTTAGGTATGAAAACAAATAAATAAATTTTTATTGTTTATTTTTGATTTAAAAAGACGAGTAAATGGTGAAATTACACATATTCGTATTCAACGAACAAATGATGGATTTGATTTAGGTGAAAGACAAGAATGTTTTTCAACATTATATGATATGATTGAACATTATCGTCAAAATGTTGGTGAACTTCGAGAGAAAAATAATGAAATTATTGAATTAACTGTACCCATATTAGCACAAATGCCAACACTTGAAAAGTAATAAAACGAAATAAACAAAAAAAAAAAAAAAAAGATATTTTATTTGTTTAATTCTCATTTTTCTTAGATATTATCATGGACCAATATCTCATAGTCAAACAGAATCAATTTTAAATGCATGTGATCAAGTTGGTCTTTTTCTTGTTCGAGATTCTGAAACAATTCCAGGTGATTATGTTATTTGTGTTAAAACACAAAATGATATAGCTAATATTAAAATAAAATGTTTAAATGGTGAATGGTTTCTTGATGGTAAAGGTCGACGTGAACAAATTGATCGTTTTAAATCATTAGATGATTTAATACATTTTTATTTAAAACATAATATACTTGTTGCAACAAATGGTACAGCATTTCGTCTTGTTCAACCATGTACAGCTAATTGGTTTCATGCACGTGATATTCATCAACGTTGTGAACATTTATCTAAATTAGTTGCAACACAACATGGACATCGTACTGGTTTTAGTTTAGAATTTGAATTATTAAATCAACAATCAGAATGTAAATCATTATTGTATCATAAAAGACATGGTGAAAAACCTGAAAATCGTACAAGAAATCGTTTTAAAAATATTTTACCTTATGATGAAACGCGAGTTATTTTAAAAAATTATCCTATTACAGATTATATTAATGCAAATCATATTCGTCCACCTATTGAAAATATTGGTAGAGGATATATTGCTGCACAAGGACCATTAACAGCAACAATTAATGATTTTTGGTATATGGTACAACAAGAAACGGTTAAATCTATTGTTATGATTACAAGAGAAACAGAAGGCATGAAGGTATTTTATCAAAAATATATAATTTTATTTTTGCTGAAAAAAATCTAAGAGATTAATTGATTATGTAAATAATATTCAATTCGTTTATGAAGAGAAAGTTATTAGTACAATCCTTGTGAGATTAAAATTTATAACACCATGCAACTGTTTATGTTAATCATAAGGACATTATAGTATTCTATTATGTAATCCTATAGAAATGTACAATACGAAAATAGTTCATGTATTATAACAAGATCTGTTTTTATGCATCGACAAAAAAAAAAGATCAATGACTATTGAGAATCGGTGGGAATTAAAGGAGTATGAGAATGTTTATAAATAATATGATTGCAATCATTCAATCGATTTTAGATTTTAGTGAACATTTTTATTACAGAAAGTCCCCTGTTTGACATTTCTAGAAAACGACTTATCAGCAAACTATTGAAAATTTCAGGATCGATGAATAGAGAAACATTTGTTATAGACTCAAAATTTCTGAATACTTTGTTGTAGAAGATATTGAGATCACGTGTCCTATAAATGACCATCTTTATCATTTCCGATTTTTCAGCTGCAGTACGTCTTATAAAATTGTATTAGAAAGAAGTTTCGACTCAATAGTAGGTGAAGATTTTGATGCTTTTTTTTTTTATTAGCGAAAATATTTCATTATCTTAGCTGTTTTTTATATGTATTCAATCAATAGAATTCACTCCGAAACATACAATGAATAGAAAACAAAGCAAAACTGAAAATCTCTTAAAGTAAACGAAGGTTTCTTGACATCTGATGAAATACTGTATGGTATTTGCGTAGAGAATCGAATTGATTGGTTAAAAGACGTTATACTATCGAAAATTATATCTAATAGTGTATTATTGAGATTTAATTTATTTTCTCTTCCGAAGAAAATTCATCAAATAATAAATTACTTTTGATATGTGTCCTATTTCAAATAGAATTCATTCATTGTCAAAATATCAGACATTCTAATATTTCCTATACCTTCAGATACCAATATTGAAAATTTTGTTATGCGAAAAAGACTACTTGATTTATATTTATATCTGAGGATAGGGAAGATTAGAAAATGTATTACTTTGACAGCGAGGTAGTCCTATTGAAAGGTTTATTTATGCATAAAGTTTAGACTCAAAAATCGATTGTACAAATGAGTTGAGGATGAACACAAGATTTTATTAGAAAATTATCAAAATTTAAGAAGAAAAATCTGACTGTAACAATCCTTTTAGATTTTCTCTGGTCTCAATAAGATCTATCTAATGGGATAATACTCATCTAAAAAGGAATAGTTTATCATTTAGTGAAATTCTCTTGTTAGCTTGACTATCTAAAGAGATCTTTTAAACACAATGCTATGAAATTTCAAATATTTCATACAGAATAATAGAACTTATTCAAAACTAATATTTTCTTTGTATATTAAACATAATCTTATAGTTATCTGATCAGCTAAATTATATTAAATAATTAGAATATTTTATATGAATGCGAACTAATTTATTTAATAGAGCAAATGTGCAAGATATTGGCCTGAATTACATACAATAAAAACGTATGGTTCAATAACAATTGAAAATCTCAATGAATCAAATTTTGGTCCACCTCAGACACCTAATAATACTTCACGTACACTTCGTTCACTTCCATCAGCTGCATTTCAAATAGCACAACAACCATCTAATGATGATGATTGTTGTTATCGTTTACGTACATTAAAAATAACAACAGAAGATGGACGATCATGGGAAATACTTCATTGGCAATATTTAGCATGGAGTGATCATAGTAAGAAAATAATAATAATTTTTACATTGATAGAAAATTTTAAAATTTGACTATCCTTCAGTGATAAGGTTCCTAACATGGGAAAGACTAATCCTTATTTAATATTCATAAACATATGATAACAGTCTATTATCCATGACACAAATATTAAAACAGTTAAAAGGTTAATCATTGAAAAGCCTTAAATTGCAATTCAGGAAATAGTAGATACTTTTAGCATTTCATATATCAACACTTACTTATCCATCTTTAAAACGACGAATCCGTTCAAAAAATATAGTGTATAATAGAGTATTATCAATAAAAAGCTACTAAAATACCGTTAAAGTGACCTAAAATGTATTGTTATATTTGCATCAGAGATATCAGGAACAACTTCATTTTTAGAGAGATTACAAAATTACATGGATTTGTATCTGATGAATTGGATCTAACTGTGCTAATTGAGTATAATGACAGAAGAAATTTTCGAACAGCTTCTCGAAAATTGAACATAAATGCTTAATCAATCAGATCTCATAACGTATAGAGATCAAAGACTGTATGAACTACTCTCGGAACTTTTCGAACGACGCTCATATTGCTACGAAACTAGAAGATAACATCTGTAAAAATTGATTTGAGCCGATCAGCTTATACCTCTATCAACAATGTCTATGGGAAGGATACAAATTTTTTTCTCCCATACTTCAATACTTGGTTTTAATACAAAAAATTAATTGTTTTCTTATTTATTTGAAGGTTCTCCATTAGTATCAAATCAACGTGATAATATTCAACTTAGTATACTACTTGAATTTTTCGAAAAAATTGGTTGTTCAAGTTCAGTTGGTACTGATATGAATACATCACCAATGATTGTTCATTGCAGTGCTGGTATTGGTCGATCAGGTGCAACAATTGCAATTGATATGATACTTAATCGAATACGTACAGAAGGATTTGATACTGAAATTGAAATACCTGGTTTAATTACACATATTCGTTCACAACGATCAGGTAAATTTCAATAATGAATTAAAAATTAGCTTTTTTTTTGTTTCTTTGTTTTTTTTTCTTTTTTACAAAGGTCTTGTGCAAACTGAACGACAATATGAATTTATTTATCGAGTTATTGAATATTTTGTTGAACAATATATGAAACAAACTCCAAATTCACCAGATTATATGAACATGCGATAAACATTAATTATATGCAGGCTCTTGTAGTCAGATTGGTTTATTCTTTGTAGGCAAATTGAAAGTTTGTACAGTGATCTAAATGCCTGTGTATTTAAAGTGTTCTTATTTGTGCAATGTTCTCTACTGTCGTTCAATGGATACCATAAATCTTCTTTTTTTTTTTGCAGTTGACTGGTGCTGCTTGTTTCTTTCATAATTATATTTAAAATATATAGCATTTGTTTTGTGTATTTTTATCATTAATTTCAGATGCCTACTATTAGTGTTAAACGAAGTTTACTTTTTCATGAACTTGGTCAAAAATATAGTGAGTAAAATAAATTAACAAGACTTGAGTGAACTTATGGGATTTGTTTTCTTTTTATGTTATAGCTGATGAAGAATTTGATCAGTTATGCTTTGATTATGGATTGGAATTAGATGATATTGTAAGTAAAATAGATGCCGAGCATTATTCACTGAAGAATATAACTTTTTTTGTCAAGAAAATTAGATACATTTAATACGATAAATACGAAAACTTCGTATTTCAAGGGTACTATCAAAGATATCCTTTAGCAAGTTTTAGTTCATTTTATATAAGTTTGTCTAGGTAGGTGAAACTTAATAGATTTTTTAAAATAAGTTCCTTCTAAAAAATATTGAAATATTTTGTAATTCATTTGTGTCATGAATTTAAACTAATATGTTTGTGACACATGTTGATAGTAAACTTAATAATAGATATATTGGACTTTTGCCAATAATAAATATAGTTTACATAATGAGATCGTAACAAATAAAAACCAATATCCATGATTCACGGTCATCGCCCATGACTTTGAGAACAAAAATTTAATTATATCGGACACTATTCTAAAAATAAATAGTCATGAATATTAAATGATGATTATCATGTGCACTAAAAGATGAACTTATACATCCTGTAATGATATATAATAATAATCAAAGGATTCATTCAACTAATAAATAAGCAACATTTTTTTACAAGAAAAAAATTCGACGGCTCGGAAAATTTGACATGATCTGCATGTTATTGAGTATAGATATATGTCTGAAAACAATATGAATTATGAATTTACAATGTAATCGTATTAGTCTCGAACGTAACCGGAAAAGAAGTTTAAAAACGAAACAGAAATGTTCATTAGCAAAAAAAGATATTGCGTTGTAAGTTGGCTTACTCTTGAAAGTGTTCAATAGACATAGATGACTTTAGTCGACGAAATCAACGGAAAATTTTCGCAGATGCTAGATAATCTGGTGCAAATTTTCCATATTTGTGATGCTCTGCTCAAATCTATCAATAGAATGGAAGAAGAAAAATATGTTTGAGTCTACCAAAGGTGAATGTAGAGCACAGTGATATTCTCTCTATAGGTCAGGCGAACAGGTATGTTTGTTCAATTTATAAAGATCTTATTTTCTGTTCAATATAACCTTATCATCTGTCAATTTGAATTTGAATAAATCAAATCCGATACAAAAATTGTTTTTACTGAAAAATCATTGTTAATGACTCTTACATAAATTATGCATCGTTTGATGCTGATTTCAAACTTGATATAAGTCTTCAATAAAAGTGTTTCTATTTTATTTGAAAAAGGGAGAATTCTCGAGAAAACTTTTCGATGAGGTTTAGAATGTCCGTACTAACGCTATATCAATTCTATGTGAATAGATGAACATTCTGTGGAAGTTTTATTTAATTTTAGAGTTGTAGAAAATTGTACAAGTTCATCACAAGAAACACATGTTTTCATAAAAATCCTCGATGTTAAAGAAAAATGATTTTTTTTTTAAGAATTTCAAAAAGATAAAAGCAAAGATCTATTTTTAGAAATCGATAGAATGAAAGACACAATTTGACATTACATATAATTTTTTCAAGTATGTTTTACTCTTATGTTTTTCATGCTAAGAATAGGGACAAAGACTTTTATATCATTAAGTTACTCATAGGTTAGAATATACGTTGATATATTCAAATTATTAGAAAGTATACTTTGAATTTTTCATCTAGTATGTACGTTGAGATGTCCACGGTAGTTTCGTCGCGTATGTGTCTATCATAAGATATATCGACTGATGAATTGTTAATAATTTTACTATGATAAAAATCTCAATAGAAAATATGATTTATTTAGGAACCTTTACCAGAAACAAATGGTGAAGATGTGGAATATAAAATTGAAATTCCAGCCAATCGGTTTGTTTTTTTTTGTTTTTTCTCTTTTCATTATTTAAAATAATTTTAAATTTTAGTTATGATATTCTGTGTTTGGAAGGTTTGAGTCGAGCATTAAAAATCTTCTTACAAAAGTATGTTTATGTTTTATTTTTTGTTTATTAATCAAAATTTTTATTATTTCAGAGCTGAAATGCCAAAATTTCATATATCAAATCAAAAACTTATTCGAATGAAAATTTTATCAAATGTATGTTGATTTTCATATGTTTCTTCTTTTTTTTTTTAAATTTCTTCTATTAGACTCAACGTATTCGTCCGATTGTGGTCGGTGCAGTTCTTCGGAATATAACATTTAATGCCGACAGTTATAATAGTTTTATAAAATTACAAGATAAACTTCATTTAAATTTATGTCGAAATCGAACATTAGTTGCTATAGGAACACATGATCTGGATTCAATTAAACCACCATTTATATATGATGCTCGTGAACCAAAACAAATTAAATTTCGTTCATTAAATCAAAAAGATGAAATGCGTGCCGATGAAATGATGGAATTTTATCTTGTATAATTTTTATTTTGAAAAAAAAAAAAAGAAACATCGAAATTGAATTTTAATTTTAGAAAGATACACATCTTAAACGTTATGTTTCAATTATTCAAGATTCTGATGTTTATCCAGTTATTTATGATTCAAATAATGTTGTTTTATCACTTCCACCAATTATAAATGGTAATTAAAGCAATACAATAATCTCATAGTTTTCTTTTTTTTTTTCGTTTCGTTAGGGGAGCATAGTAAAATAAGTCTTAATACAAAAAATGTTTTTATTGAATGTACTGCAGTTGATTTACATAAAGCAAATGTAGTACTTAATATTATGGTAACAATGTTTGCTCAATATTGTAGTAAACCATTTGAGTATGAAAAATTATATTATGTTTTTATGATGAATACAAAAGAGTTCTTTTTTTTTAAATAATAGAATTGAATCAGTCGAAGTTGAACAAGTCGATGGAAAAGTAATTGTGTATCCGGTAAGACAATTTGTTTTTGTTTTCTAGTTATTGATTTATTTAATAAATTAATTATAGAATTTAAGCGATCGAGTTCAAGATATATCAGTGAAAAAGATTAACCAACGTATTGGCATACAGTATGAATAGAATTTAAAGAAGAATTTCGTATTTTTCAAATCTTTATTTTTGTAGAGTAAATGCTGAAAAAGCCGCAACACTTTTAAATCGAATGTGTCTTGGAACGAAAATTATTGATTCTGATACAATTCGTGTTAATATACCAGTAACTAGAGCAGATATTCTTCATTTTTGTGACATAGCTGAAGATTGTGCTGTAGCATATGGTTTTAATAATATTCGTAAAACAGTTCCGAAAACAAGTTGTATTGGAAATCAAGTAAGTAAAAAAAAAAAAAAAGATTGTTGTTTTTCGAAAAATTAGAAATCTTTACTTTTCTTTTTAGTTTGAACTTAATCGCGTATCTGATCTTCTTCGCCATTCTGTTGCCGAATCTGGTTTTATAGAAGCATTAACATTTACTTTATGTTCATGTCCTGATGTAGCAGAAAAATTTGGAAAAAATATTGAAAATATTCCTGCAGTACATATTGCAAATCCCAAAACACAAGATTTTCAAGTAAGATAAAAATTAATCAAGAATTAATTTTTATCAAAATAACAAAGACAAATAAAAGCTATTCATAGTTTTCTGCACCTGTTCAATTTTCGTAAGAAATCTTTTAGTAACAAAATAATTTCCTGTAGTGTCTAGAAACATTGACATTCACTGTTGTACTATACATATATGATCCAGAAGCAGAAGTATCAGACATGTATATTTTATTTAAGAGAAATTTGAAAATGAAAATTATCATTAACGACTACTCATCCTATAATATATCTTTAGTGAAAGATCGTATGTTCTCATTATTATATACGATAAGAATTTTCTAAAATTCATATCTAATTTACAGTTAAATTGGCAAAATTCATGAATGCCTGTTTTTGTTTAAAGGTGAACTTTGTTAGATATATTTCAATCAAAACTAATAATATATTTGGAATCAGCGCAGAAAACTAAGTCAACTGATATATATTTCAAAGTTTTTTGTCAAACGGTTTTCTTTTTCTTGAAAAAAATTAGCTGAAGTTCCTCTTAGAATTCAATCAAAAACTGAATGTAAGCAAAAGATTATCTTTATTGTTTACTTATATAGTCTTGTATCTTTTAATAAGGTTGCACAAGCTCGGAATATGTTGTCCATTGTGAAAAAGATGTTCTAATGAAATTGAGTTTTTAGCTGAACCTGAGCAAAACAACTTTAATGTCATTATCAAGCAATATTTTAATCATTCGAGTTGAATCTTTCTCCAAAAATACTCTATAGCATGAGCAGTCGTTTGATATAGTTTTTAGTGGGAAGAGTTTCTCAACATAGAAAAATTTAGGGATCTCATCATCCTATGTATAAATAAAGGTCAATTTTTTGCGTAGGAGTAGTGTTGTAAGCTGAAGGGTCGAACGACGGCGGCAGGCAAAAATTTTCGATTTTTGAGAATATCCAGCGGCTATCAATTCGATTTTGCAGGCTTTCAATGGTGCCGGCCCAATCGTACGGCTTACATCTCTACGTAGGAATGACTCTGGATTATTCAGAAATAGACTTATTTTGTTACCAAAAGATTCCTCGTGAAATTTTGCATCAGATAAATCATGATTGAAAGAAAATCAAAGATGAATCAAAATTTTCCGGAATCTGAGATCAAAAGAAAAACTTGATTTCGCACATCTCGAAGTCCTACGCTTTGATAATTATTAAATCGTAATGAGTATCTTTATGATGAAAGTTTCAAGTCAATAATGTTTAATTTAGATTGGTCGAACATCACTTTTACCAGGTTTATTAAAAACGATTGCAAATAATCAAGGTACTGCATTACCCATTCAATTATTCGAAGTATCTGACGTTATTCTCAAAGATTCAACACGAGGTTTACATTATTGAAGAAAAAAAAAAGTAACA
The DNA here is from genome assembly GCA_905329745.1 of Rotaria sp. Silwood2. Classification (NCBI taxonomy): domain Eukaryota; kingdom Metazoa; phylum Rotifera; class Eurotatoria; order Philodinida; family Philodinidae; genus Rotaria; species Rotaria sp. Silwood2. The sequence goes on along the minus strand of CAJNSZ010000764.1, from coordinate 38,249 downwards.
TAAACTAAAAATTCTATTTTTAGAAACTGGCTGCCGAAATGAACGACATTTATGTGCCGTTTTTTATAATAAAACACCAGGTTTTGAAATAATTCATGGTTTACTTGATCGAATTATGACATTAGTTAAAGTACCATATAATGAAAATAGAACAAATGATAAAGGTTATTATTTAAATAATCAATGTGAAGGTAAAAATATTTTTTGATAATATTTTCTTTTTGATTAAATAAATTTTTTCTTTAATATTTTCTAGATAGTGCATTTTTTCCTGGTCGTCATGCACAAGTCATTGTTCGTGGTGAAAATATTGGTGTTGTTGGTGTTCTTCATCCAAATGTTATAGAACACTTCAGTTTAAAACTTCCTTGCTCTGTTCTTGAGATAAACATTGAACCATTTATTTGAAAAAACAATCATCTTTATTCTAATTTATAATATAGATTTTATTGCAATAAAACAAGAAATAAAATCATGATGCTAAAAAGAAAGATCAATTGAATTATATCAATTTTTCTTTGAATATTATTATTTAATAAGCTCATGATAAATAAATATTAAAATGATTGAGTAAATACACTAATAGATAAAACCAATCAATTTTAATATATACTTTTATAAAATTGTTATATGTCATTTAAAAATATTCGCACAGAAATTGATGACGTCTTATTTTTTTAGAGAATAACTTCCATTATCATTTTGTCTACTTGAAACAAAATACAATTTATACATCATAGGTGTTGAAAATTGGAGATTTCGTTTGATGTAGAATACACTACGTTTAACTTTGAATTTAGAAAAACATGGGAGTTATAAGAATTTTTTATTTATTAAATGTTTGAATTCGTTTTCTAACGAATGAAGTCCAATCAACTGATAAATTGCTTTTCAATCGAGACTAGGCGCATTATGTAAGCACAAATGAGCTATGAATATATTCAAAAAATAGTTCTTGTTCTTAGCTTATTACTGCGGAGATATTGAACATCGATGGTATTTTTTAGAATGAATATTATGATCTAGAAAAACTAATTTTCGAATTTTGACTTGCAATTTTACATAGACAAAAGACATTAGCGGTAATAATGTCTTGTGTAAGTTTAAGAATCTTTTTCTTATTTCTATCTTAAGATACAGCTATGGTAAAAGCATGTCTTTTACATTGCTCATATACTCCGGCAGATTTAATAAAGATCTGAAACTTGAATTTCATGTAATTATATTCATTTGATATTTAGAATTCTTTTAAAATGCTAATAAATGTTTGAATTGACATGCATGAAAATATCAATGAATATAAGCTATAAAGAATATCAAACAAGATTTGTTTCTATTTAATAATTAATTTCGTTCGTAGTTGTTTGTTTTCTTTTTTTTTTTTGTTATTTATAAGTAAATGAGATATTAAACGCGCGTATTTCATGCCAAATTCTTATCATTATTTTGAATCAGGTGAAGTATCTCATGAACGATTATTATTAGAAATTGAATTATTAAAACAATTACAACAAGCTAATCTTCTTAATAATCTTGATTGGAAATTATATGATACATTTTCTTTAAAAATTTTTCATCAAATTGGTATATATGAAGTTAATGATGAACTTACTCAACGTTATAGAAATAATTCAAATGAATATGAACAATATAATTTTATTTCACAATGTATTCAAAAACATGAAATATCTTCAATAAATGAAAATTTTAAACAACAACAACAAACTTCTTTAATTATTATTCTTAATACAATATTTATTTTTATTTGTCTTTTATTTATTATTGGATTTTTTATATATGAATATATTAAATATGATCATAAATATTATTTATTAAAATTACTTAATCATCCATTAACAACTAAACGACGTCATCTTTCATTTACAGATGATTTATCAATTATTCTTTTAACATTTACTAGTAGTATTATCTTCGGTTGTATAATTATTGCAACAAGATTTAATCGAAAAATAATTCTATTTGGAATATTTGCATTATTAATTATCGTTCTATTACTTATAAAAAAAGGTCAACAAATAATCACAATTTTATTAACATACAGAGAATTACGTTGGTCTATGCTTTATGATTATATGTACTCATAGTAAAAACAATCTTTTTCATGTGCAGATTTCCTTAAGTGTCTTAGAAATTGTAAAAAGAAAAACAAAAAGTGTCTTGCTATTGATGATTGAAAAATGCTTCATTTGTATTGTTTTTAAAGCAACGAAAAGAAACTTCAGAACAAAGCTATTGAAAAAATGTCTAAGCAACAACATCGACAACCTCGTACAATAGAATATTGGGCTGGAAAAAAACTTCAAAGAAGTTCATCTGATCTTTTTCTTGATCGACCTCGACCAGGAAATACTCTTTTTACAGGTATATTAATTAATCAATTTTTTTTTAAAATTGGTTTTTATATATTCCAAAGGTCCGAATGCGCTATGGACTCAACGATATCCTATACGAGATATCACTGGAGATATTGGTGAAGGAGAAGCATCAAAACTTCGTTCGCTTGATCTTGGATATTTGACAAGGTATTCATATTAGATGAATTTATCATTTGAAAAAAAAATAATATTCTTCTTATCCATTTGAATTGAAGAGGATATGCGATGGCTCCACCACTTCGTCGTGCAGCATATCCTGGTGAAATTGGTTGGACAGCAACATATTTTCGTCAATCTTCAAAACCAACTAAATCATATATAACATGGAAAAATTAAATTTTTTGTCTTTTTTTTTTCTAAATAAAAAAATTTCTTCTGAATCATAGCGCCATCTTTTGTACATCAATATGCCATAGGAAGTTACGGAGTAAATAAACATAGATCAGTATTTGTTAATCAGTTGCTTATATGTGAATATAGATTTAGTTTTTGACATAGTTTTTTTTTTTGTCTCACAAAAAGAAAAGAAAAAGATGAGCAATCGGAATCGTAGCCGAGATGTTTCATCAGAAGATCTCAATAAACAGTCATCATTAGAATCTGGAATAATATTATCTTCTAAAAAAACTCCATTAATATTTAATAAAACAGCTGATGTTGATGATCCACCATTTAGTCGACTTTTTTTACTTATACCAAAAGCTATGTCAGAAGATGAATTACGTAAAGCATTTCTTGTTCATGGAACAATTCAAGATATTCATATGGTACGAGATAGACGAAGTCAAGAAAGCAAAGGTTTATATTAAAACAATAATTTTTACTAAATAAATTTGTTTGTTTTTATCAAATAGGAATTGCTTATATTAAATATGAAAAAGCATCAGCTGCCGCTCGTGCTATGGAAGAAATGAATGGAACTGTTATTCCACCACATACACGTCCGGTGAAAGTAAATTGTTTAATTTTCAATGAAAATCATTTGTAAAATATTTCATTCAGGCTATTATATCAAGTTCACGCCGTGAAGGTAGTGTACGTGATCCAGATGAACATGAAAAAATGTTACGTTTGTTTGTTGTTATATCAAAACATATGACTAAAGATGATTTACGTAAAGTATTTGAGGTAATGAAGTTTTTCTTTTCTTACAAATAGAAAAAAAAAATAAGAAATTTCTTTTTTATTATTATTAATATTCAGAAATATGGTTCAATTATTCATATTAAAGTTATTGTAGACAAATTAACAGGTGAAAATAAAGGATTTGCTTATATTTCATTTTCAAAAGCATCAGAAGCTGCTTATGCTTTGGAAGAATGTGATCCATGTAAGTGTTTTGCTTTTTTTTTCTCTCTAAGTCAATATAAGTTGTAATCAGTTATCGAAAAACATTCCGATCATATTTTGACTTATAAGGGTTTTTTTGTATAATAACAAGCTTTGTACTCTTGGAAGGAAATATGAAATTTTTCGATATATTCATATTCAGAAAAATGAACATCAAAGAAAACTAATTTATATAATAAACAATTGTTTATCTAGTTACGTTAATGCTGTGAAAGATTATATTGCAGATCTTATTTGATATGTATATATATATATCGATTGTAAGGTGTAGGAGAGTCGTATCATGCATTAAAGAAAATCGAGAATGAGAAACAAGAAGTCGCATATAATCCGTTCGAACCTTCTAGATAGATTACTACTTGAATATCATGTGGTCAGTGTTTTGTCTATTTGGAAAAAATTTCAATAATGGGATTTTCCCGAACATGAGAAATTTCACTAATACATGACATCAATTCTTGAGTAGAGATTTTCAGAACGAAGCATTTTTTGTTCTAGTCTAGAGACAACTATTTTTAAATTTATTTGTGCCACATTTAAAAAAGCTCTTCAATACTGATTTTGTTTTTTTTTCATAATTTAGCTAACGATTAGTCCTTTTTTGGATCATCTCTCATAAATTATGTTCTGATTGATATGATCTATAAGATAATTCAATTATAAAGCAATAGAATATTTAATTATAATCCTTAGTTTTGGTTGAAAGAAATTTTCTCTTGTGGTTTCACATGTTTCTATTCTTTGAAACTTTTACCTGATTGCATATACTCTTGGAAGCGCAAGCCTTGTAATTTATCTTTGTAAATATTTTTGTCTCTCATGATGCGTGTTCGATAATAACGCTACGAATTGTAAAAAAAAATAATTTTATCTTCCATTCTGTCGAAACTAGTTAGTTCGTTTTGATTTCTCTCAATGGCCTTGTTTTTATGGTTTTTCTTTTTGGATATCGTTCAAATACTGAATACTATTAAAATTAGATAGAGATCAGACATGAAAACTGAGTCATTGTTAACTAATCACTCGATTTACATTCTTACTATGATAATTCGTGACATTTCGTAGTTTCCTCCTAACTGATTACATGATCTCGGAATAATTCTTTATATGTTAATGTCTTTAACAATAAGTTCGTTTTTTTTAAATTATCTAATAGGTTACAAACCAAAATTTGCTGAACCATTTTCTTCAAAACGTCATCGTGATACTGAAGAAATTTTGTCTTCATCAGCATCATTATATGGAGCTGTTTCACCTCCTTATTGCCATAAAATACCAATAGGTAAACAACATCCATCACCATCATCAAATTCTACTGATCATCGACCATCTCCACCTCCTTTACTTCCACTTCCACCATCACGTTCCTTATCACATACTGAAACAAGTTTGTCTTCTACACTTTTTATTTAATTAATTAAATTTAAAATATTTTTCTTATATTTTTTTTGTATTTAGATCAATCAATAACATCATCAGCTTATCATTTACTTGATAATAATAATGAACGTCGTTTAATTATTCGTTGTGGTATAACAATAACAAATTATCATATATCAAAATTATTTGATCTTATACCAAATATGGAAGAATGTACACCACTAAATTTAAATACATTTAATGAACGTATGAAATTTGAAAGAATTCTTTAAAAGAATTTTTACAAAAGAAAAATTTTAATTTAGATTATTTTATTGTACGTTATAAATCTTGTCAATATGCAACATATGCACGTGAAAAACTGCATGCATTTCAATTTCCTGATGGTGAAATATTATCTGTTCAATATTATGATGAACAGTAAGACAAAAAAAAAACAAAATAACAAACAAGATACAATTTTTTTTTCGTATATTAAAATCTTTCTCTGATAGAATTGTTAATGATTTGATTAATCAATCACAAAATGGTAAATATGGTGATACACCAGGCATTGGACAATTAATACATCAAGTATAGAAAAATACTTTGTTTCTTATTAATAAAATAATTGATTTGTTTTTAAGATGAGTAATTTACAAGGTACTCAAGAACAATATGTTGATTATTGCAATATCCCATTACCACCTAAACAAAAATATGCTTCATTTGATGCACCCGTAAGTTTAACATGAAGTTATTTCAAATTTACCTTATTGATTATGAATTATATCAATAAACTGTGCAGAGAGATATTTACTTTTGATAAACAAACGGAACATAATCCAATGATTCGTTTGGTTTAATAAGAGATTGAAAGAAAATTGAAACAACGATTTAATACTTATTCAGATGTTCCCATCCGGAAGGGCGAACATCTTTTTTTTTTTTAGAAGCATACATTTCTAGTATGTAGTGAAATACTGGGAAAACATCATCCTCTCGCTAGATAAAACATTGCTTATTTGTTTGGGGTTTTTTGATTGACTCTATTATCTGTTTCAAAATAAAATAAGTTTGCATTCTTTAAAAGAGGCGGTGAAACTACATCGATTTAGCAATATCTCAGGGCCACCCGTCAAAGCTCTTAAAAACAAATATTGTGAAATGTAAAAGTTTTTGAATTTTAATTTTTAGTAGTGCGCCGAAATCATTAACTAAAGTTCAATAATCTATGCAAGTCTGATATTAAAAGGTTTAGCAAATTATGAGTTATTAACATTTTACTAAGCATTTTTCACGAAAACTTCATGCTCTAACCTTATTAAAAAGCTTTGATTTTTTAAAAACTTTGGCGAGTGACCTTGAAAAAATTTGATACAGCTAAATCGATGCAGTTTGATTGCCTCTTTTAAATGATGAAAACTGAAAATCTTCTCTCTAGGTCCTATCAAAAATACTTACTCTTCTTTTATTTTCTAGTATCATTTTTCCTACTTCAATTTTCTATCGACGGAAAAATCCTGTGCTATGTGAATTATAAGATAACGGCATTTATCTTCATTTAGACAGAAACGACACTTAACATACTTTTATATTTTATTATAATGCGGCTAATTGTTGAAGATAGTCAGTTTTTCATATTTATCGTATAAACTAATATCGACTTCAAATGTTACGAATACGAAAAATATGATAAGACTTATGTTGGATCTATGATTGATTCTGACCTTTTGTTTTATGAATAGAAATTATCATTCGTTTTTTTCTTTTCTTTTGGGGATACAGAATGAATAAAAGGAAATCAAATTTCTAATCCAAAAAAATTTCTTAAATTATTCTTGACATTTCAAGTTAATGATTTCCGCTGGAAAATAGTAAAAACTTCGAAGAAAAAAAATCTGATCATCCAATTTAATATCCTGAGTTTTCTGACCGAAATCGATCATACTTCATTCACTTGCAATCTAATCGATTAGAAATTTATTTAACTGTATTGTCTGATTAATAGTAATTGAATGAAGTCAATTCATATCATTAATCTATATTATTATCATTTATCAAAATTTTATTCGTACATAATATATTTATTTGATTTCGACGAAATTAGTATAATCAAACTGAAAAGATCGTTTTTTTGTGTACTCAAAAAGTGAGTACACTCTAGAATCGGTCAGTGTGTCCGGCCGGCCGTCCGTTAACACGATAACTTTTGAAAGGAGAGTCCAATCGCGATGAAATTTTCTACACAGTTCAGTCTTAACAATGTCTCGGTCGAGTTCGAAGATGAGCAGGATCCGTCAAGAAATGGCTGAGTTATCGAAAAAATTGTCATTATTGAGAAGATCATCCCTGAGGGGGAGTACAGGGATTTTTTCAAAAAAAATATTTTTCTCAAAATTCTTCACAACATANCACTATAACCCTAACATATCCTGAAAATTTCATGCGATTTGCATGTACCGGAGCCGAAATCGATTTTTGAGTGGGGGGGGGGGGCCTTAAAAGAGCATTCATGGGAGAACTTAGGCATTAATCAAAATTTAAATTATTTTTTTTCTTTTTTATGCATTCAAAAGACTATCATCTAAAGCTACCGAATCCAAATTTTTAGCTTATTTGGATTTTCTGTAGTAAAGTTAGTCAAGATTAACTTTTTAATATTACCAACCTATTACTCACAGAGTAATGATAAATCATCCTATAAATATCTACTAGGTTTATACTTCAACAAGTTAAAGAATTTTTTTGCATAAAAAATATCACAAAATTAGACCATGAAAATCTGAATAAAATAAGCTATTTCAGATGCTGTATATCATCTATATACTGTGGGTATATAGCCCTATATGACTGTGAAAGGTAATTATTTATGAATCCATAATAGTCGATGTTTGACAGTATATCTGATGTAATTTTTTTAAATACAAAAAATACTATGTTAAGTTTTTTGTATGTTATGTAACTTTTTATTTTCTACAAAATGGTACAAATATTTTAAAAGACAATTTTACCTTCAGAGTGAAACCGAATGCATATCTCTCTCCTAGCTAGTAATTTGTTATGCTTTCTCAATAGAAAAACGAAACATTTTCAGTGGTTTTCATTACTATGATACGATTGTAAGACAAAATAAATGTGACATTCAGAATCTGCATGAAAACTTACATTGAATGAAGTCAAGCCTAGTGAATTCTTTTGTTTTTCGTCAAAAACTAATCCCTAAGGAGTCACGAAACAAAATTTTGATAAAATAAAGCCAAGAAGAACTACAGGTAATTTTTGACAGAAAAAAATTCTCTAGAATGTATTTGATTCAATGTAGTGATTCCGAACGTCACATTTATTTGGCTTCATAATCGTGTCATGGTAATGAAAATCGCTAAAACTATTCTTTTTTTTCTATAGAAGAATAATAAAAAATCACTATGTGTAGGAGAGAGGTGTAAAGTTACATAACGTGAAAATTCAGCAAAGTATTTTTTTATTTAAGCAAATGACATCAGAGTTACTGTCGAAAATCGACCAATATGGACTCGTGAATAGTCACCCTTCTCACTCATATTGGACTACTAAACTCCAGTACGCATATGATAGTTATATTATGATTTAAATAGCTCATTTTTGTTAGCTTTTTATGCTCCGTCTTTTGGTATTTTTCATGAAAAAATTTTTTGTTGAAGTATAATCCTAGTAGATATTTATGGGATGATTTATAATTACTTTGTGGGTAGTAGGTTGACAGTGTTAAAAAGCGAATATTAGCTAACTTTACTACAGAACATTGAAATAAGCTAAAAATTTGAATTTACCAATTTTAGATGATGGTCTTTCGAATGTACAAAAAGAAAATAAAAAGTTTAAATTTTCATTAGTGTTGCTATCTCTTATTTCACATAGGTATCGTCTCTTAAAGAAGCCGGCAGAAGTTTGAAAATATTAGATTAGAATCAAAATTTTGTATTGTTTCCGGATATAGATTCATCATTTCTCTAAGACGTATAAGTGCTTAAATTATTTTGGAATTTTCTAGAATCTTCCAAACTCTCCTATGAATCTAAGATTTTTAATGTAGACTCTAAATAGTCCACATATTACAGATTTCGGTATTTAATGCAGCGAAAAGATCTTACTGCCGCCGGGTATAGAAAAATATAAGGAAGCTCAATGAACAATTAAATCAATGTATAAAACAAGCTAATCTAATGGTTGAATCGACGCGACGAAGGATAAAATGATATTTACCTCTACCTATTTCATAAATCAAATATATTATTGCGAGGAAAAAAGAAATTATGTATTGAAGATATGTCTGACAATACAACTAAGTTTTTTCGGGTATAACGATGTTAAACAAAACTAATAAATTGTTCTAAATGCAAACATTTTCGAAATGATATAATGATATTTTTTGAAATAAATTATTTTAATCTCTTTGACAATATACTGTAAATTTATCATAATTTTGTACTTTCATTCGCTTTATTTGAAACAATTTTGGATGAACCAAAATTCGCCTAAACATAATTTATACATCTGTAAAAGATCGGCTCATGACTCCCATAAATAAGAAGCCCTACAAAATTTTTGTTCTACAGGCTTCTTTACGGGACTGAAAAGTGAATGTATATATTTTGTCTAATTACTTTGCGATCACTTGCTATAATTGTTTTTTTTTTTCAGTAAAAGGCGGAGAGCGCATAAGATCCTAAAGTTACTCAATACTTCGATTATTGAAATTTTGTATATGACTCGATGAAAAATTTTACGCTGAGTTCTTTGTTAGACATTCCAGATTGGTATCATTCGATAGAGCATTTAATTTTGCACTAATTACTATAAGAAAAAGAATCTAGCAAAACAACTTCTCAGTGTCTTTTATTCATTACCGATCAGTAGTATTTTAGTTGAAAATTCAGTACTCCTCCTTGATTCACTAGACATGATTCTGTGTCATTTTGACGTGTATTTAGCAGGTTTTTAGTCAAAAGTTACTATTAGAGTCAAAACTAATAACAAGTTTGAAAGCAACCTAAAAGAACCAAGTCGGCTGATGTTTATTTCAAATGTTTTCACGAACTTTTGTTTTCGTTCGAAAATTTCAGTCAAGGGTCTCCCTTAAGGTACAATCAAAAACTAAAAGCTGTTAAAATATTGTTTAGACAAAGATTCAATTCTATTGCTGGTTGAACTCAGAAGAGAAAGGACCCTGGTTGAAATTTTCGATGAAAAAAAAGTTGTTCATAAAACATTCGAAATAAATATCAGTCGGCTTAATTATTGATGCTGGTTTGAAACTTTCTATTAGTTAATGTACTTGGAATTTTTCAAGTGTCCAGCATCTATTGAGTTTAAAAAGTATTTTCTAGAATTATCAAATCATGCATAAATTTTAATAGGTTATGTAATGTGTAGATTGGTGATTTTACATGATGTCGGTCTTTGTTTTTTATAGCCTTTACCACTTAGTCTTCTTAATAATGATCGTTCAAATCTTGCAAAGAATGAATGGAATCTTCTTTCAAATGTAATTCATGCTTATGATGAAGCAAATATAATTCCACAAATAAAATATTATCTTGAACAACAATCATCATTACCACCAAAACTACGATCAAAAGCATCAAAATCAATTGATATTTTTAAAGTTTTGTTCTCAACACTTCAACTATTTATTGAACGTTCGCCGTATTTTCATGATCTATCAATTGATACACGTCAAATACTTATACAAAATAATTATGAAACAGCTGGTACATTGAATTCCATTTTCGTTATACGTGAAATAAAAGCATTAGATAATATGACATTTCAAGCAAGTTGTATTACAATTTACGGAGACAAAATTACGACACATTCTGATCATTTAACAAACCGATTAGAACCAAATGGAATATTTGTTAAAATAATGATTTTAATTTTGGCATTTTCAACTAATTGTTCAATTGTCACTCCTTATTATTCAGGAACTATAATAAATTTAGCTAGTGCACTATCTATATTTAAGATACAAAATGTACTTGTCACAATGTTTTGGAAATATTTAAATTATCAATATGGTTTTATAGGAGCTGTACGATGTTTTAATTGTTTAATAAAATATATTCTTGATATTCTTCATAGTGCAAATGAAATGAGAAATATACAACATGAAAAAATGATAGATGGACTTGTTGAAGAAACAAAACGTTTATTGTCGCGTGAAAATTGAAATATAAAATAATGAACTCATTATTTAATGTTCAATATTATAATAGCTATTGAAAATATAGTTCATGTTCATTTTTATTAATTAATTTATGTATATCGATCTGTCTTTTACATTGAAATTATTCATATTTGTATAATCCTGCATATTCATTACTGAAAAAAAAATTTTTTTTTGTTTTTAAATAAAATATGTTCAACATCAAGTTTGATATGAGTTCAGAAAAAAAAAATTCATTGATATTGGTGGGTGTGAGCTTTCTTTTCACGTACCGACACGTATTCTAGTTGTATTACGAAAAAAAAACACATGTATATCGATCTTCATTTAATCGTTTTAAACAATCACTAATTTGTCCAATCGAATTAGTTTATCAGATAGTATATTATTTTTTTTTTTAGTTAAATCGAAATATAAAGTTTTTAGATATAGAAAACTGATCTCTTTTCATAGACAGCAGATGTATCATTCATAAGATGATCGTTTCTATTGACTTCACAGCTGTAGAAAAAAAACTAATAGTAATTAGTAAACGATGTTTTGAAGAGACTTAAATTAATTGAAGTATTCTTATCTCGTCTTCATATCGCATAGAACGATATGTAAAATAAGTCAACCATAAATTTTATTATATTGATTAACAAAATTTCAGTAATTGGAATGTACACATGTATAATATTCAATTTATTCGTATTAACTTTCTTACGATTAGTTGAACAAGTCTAATAAAATAACTTTATATTCTCAAGTACTTATATCAAATTTAATGAAAATACTTAAAACTAATTTTATATTAATAATTTCTTTATTAATTAACTATAAGTTTTCGTTCAAATATAAATCTTTCTATCCAATCATATTTTTTATGAATACATCTTATACTTTTTCATCATTCATAAACATAATTAACAAGAAAATAATAAACCAATGAAAATTTTTTACAACGATCAATAACTATATAACCATCATTTCTGTATAACTCTTTTCGTTCGTCATGTTCTACTCGTCTTCATCATCAATCAGTTATTGCTTGCAAGACACGATGATTAAATTACATTTTTCTCGACCAACAAGAATGCTGTATTTTTTTCTCTTCTTTTAGTAGTTCATTCATGAGTAAGTACGTGCATGCATTTATGTTGATATAGAATAAAAAAGAATAGCCATCTAACAACATTGTGTGCTATATACACAAATATATCTATCATTCAATTACAAAGCATACAGTTCTGTCTGTGTTTTTTTCCTGGTGTAATTGATGTTATTTCGCAGAAATCGAAAATAAGTTAAAATAATATATTTGATAAAGTAAGAATAAAAAAATTTTATAATGCATTCAGTTTTAGAATGAAGTACTTTAAAAAATATTTATTTTTCATAAAATTGATTATTTGATAGAAATTTTTCTGTGAATATCATTAAATCGAGAGCATTAGGTTAAAATTCGATATTTGATTGATTCTTTCGAAATATTGTTCTCATTTGAAAATGTATTAAATGTTGTCAATAGATAAATGCGGTAGATTAAGAGACTTTCCTTCTTTCTCGATGTTAAAATCAAAATTTTTATTTTTCGTTTGTTTCATTGTTAATATAGTTATCATATAAATAAGAATTCTTCATTGTTAGTTAGTCATTTTATTAAAGACAACTTTCGAAATCTCTAGAAGAAAAGCTCACACTACGATTATTCTGTTGTATACAGAATTTTCCTAATGATTATTTCTAAAGGTACTGAGAGTATGTGAAGAAAAATTTTGGTCTTTGCGATCTCTATGTTTTTTCTAAAGGAAGCATCTGGAAATTTTTTTGATGAATGATGATTATTATTTCTTTTTGTTCATATTGTCGGTGATCATTAATTATTCGTTAGTAATCATTCATAACATCATGTACTATTCTGGTAGTAGAAATTTTTTGTTCTGTCTCTGTTGTATTACTTCTTTATGTTCTGTTCTCTTCGTCTTGATCGAGACAAAGAAGACATGTCCGCTATTTTCTTTTGGACATTCTCACATAAAAGAAAGAAAGAAAATGTTGAACACTTATGCACACTGGTCAATATTTGATTGTCTTTTTTTGTTGTTGTTGGGTGCACTTATGAGAACAAGTTATATTGAAAAGGAAGAAGAAATCTTCAATTTCATAGGGTTTTTTTTTCTTTTCCGAACATATATACGAACCGTTACTTAATTAATATGTGAAATTTTCATCTTTTGTTTTACTATATAATCATAGTAATTCATTGATGAGCACGTTCATATTTTCTCTCACTGACCTTTTACTCTGTGTGTATTTCAATTAGTGTTCGTTATTTTTTTTCGACAAGCCATATGTGATATATCATGATAATGATTATATCTCAACGAAAATATTGTAATGATGGATGAGTATATTCTCATTTTGTTTTTCAGATGGATAAAATCATTATCGAATCTTCTTTTGTTAATTCTCTATTCAAATGTTCACTCTGTAATGAACTTATACATTTAGCTACAGTTATTAATGAATGTTTTCATCGTTGTAAGTTTATTTTATTATAGATGAATAATAAAATATTCATATATGGCTTTGATTTTTCTTAGTTTGCAAATTATGTATAATGAATTATTTCGAAAAAGATAATAATACTTGTCCAACATGTAAGATAACAATTGTTAATCCATTTCAAACACTTAAGTAAGTCTATATGATTTATACGTATATGAAAGATTTTTGAATTTTTTTTTAGATTTGATCTTATATTTCAACGATTATTATATAAAATCTTTCCAAGTATAATTCAACATAAGACAAGGCTTTTTTCTTTCCTAGTGAATGTACTGAGTTTAAGATACTCGACTGAGAGTTATCTTAGTGTATGGATACTTGCTTAATTTCTTTTGCATTTTACTACCAAAAAGTTCTTGTAACATATTGGCAGCAGAGTATCATGAGCTGATGAGAAAAGTTTCTCAACTGGTTTATCGCTTTGAAGTTCAAACTATGTGCATTATGTAGATCTTAATGAGATGTTCCATTCTCAATGAGGAGAGTATCTATGGAAAGTTTCAAGACAAAATTTGAAAATGAATTTTTCTTGTGGGTCTGATAAGGCCTATGACATTTACTAAAAACAAATACACTATATCAACAACAATAATCTAAGGTTTGACTTCTTTTTTAAAAGTAGAGCATCCGTCCTTCAAATGAATAAAAAAAAAATAATCAGTCATTCCAAACAGTGTTTAGTATATAAGTTAGTTTGAGAAAAACTTGAAACGATGTACAGTTTTGATTAATTTGATTTTTTTTTCTAACGTTTAAAGACAATATTTGGAGTTTAAAATGTACTCAATAGCTAATCAGATGGAAGACTTCTCACATTAGTACATTCACTCGGATTATCTTTTCAAATTCATCTACTTTTCATTAAATACAATATAATTATCCAGTCATTCTGTATTATATATTTAGGTGAAATCGCGTGTAAATCATCTCTATCGACAACTAATGGTAAGAGTCAACTAAATGCCTAAGGGAAGATATATATATATTTTGTTTATTGTCTATTATAGAATCAACATATATTCAGATCGAAACAAAGATAAATGTTTATTTAGAATATTGGGATATGTAAGTTTTTAATAGTTGATTAACATGCTAGAATTAAATTAGACTCTAATTTAAAAGCAACGCATGTATTTCCGTTGGCTATGTTGATAGTTAATGAATTTCCTTTTCGATATCTAACGAACATATGAATAGCCGTTGGCTAATTTTTGATTCGCTAATTTCTTCTTCGGTTTTTTTTTTGTTTAGTTCATTGGATCTATTTCCGAATGAATCACGAACAATATTATCAAAGTGTTATTTAGAATGTCTAGCTAGTACACCATTATTAACAATTGAAAAATTTCTTCGAATTAAACATTCATTACCATTAACAATGAAAGTAATATTTGAGTTTTTTTGTTCATTTAAATAAATATTCTTTTTTTTTTTTTTGTCTTTTAATTTAGATCGATCTTTTTTATAAATCATTTTTATTAAATACTAATAATGAACGATTAATCGATATATCTTATTGTTTTGATATAATAAATAAGGTAAGAATTATTATTATTATTTTTTTTTTTATAAAAATATTTATTCCTTAGAATTCATTACTCGATATTCGATTTACTATTAGTCGATATGGTTATAGATCAATACTTAAACATATTCGTCAATCTAAACAAGCAGTTCCATTACAAATTGAAAATTTATCATCAACAAGTTCAATTGATTCAACACTTAAAGTAAAATTATGTCGATCACAAAGTTCAACAAATGATTGGTATATATCACAAGCAACATCATCTATTGAATTACCTGATCTAATTAATTCATGTGAAAATCGAACAAAACATAAAAGAATATTATTAAAAAAGAAATCAATATTAAATAAACCTCGTCGACGTATACGTTTTATTCCAACTATGGTTAAAGTTCCACCATCAATATTTGATTGTCTATCAACTAAACAATATGATTTTAATATATTTCAAACAAATGAAAATAATCTAATAGATAATACATCAGAAACTAAACAAATATTATCAAATCAAAAAACAATTTGTAAAGTTCCACCTTATATTCCTGAAAATCCTTCATTCTATGATAATAATCCAATTGATTTAAGTTTAAAATGAACAAGTATTGTTATAGATTCTATATCTAAACAGTGATTAATCGAGAGTGTATAATGAATTTTTCTTTTTGTGTATCTCTTGTATACATATATATATATATAAATGAGTTGAAAGAAGACAGCCGTGATATTTATTCAATGATATTACTTATATACACGTGTGTGCGGTATGATGATGAACACAAAGGTATGAAGAAGAAAAAAAAAGAAACAAAAGATCGAATATCCGATCTTCTACAAACATAATTATTTGCTTGATACTATAAATAAGATTTTTTGATGAAAATCAATAACAATCAAGTGATGATTCGTATTCGATTATAATCATTTGATATAAAGAATATAAGAGACATACGTACATGAAAGAAAATTGTTTCTTTTTTTGTCAGCTAATCTATTATCATCATAGACATTTGTCCGAAAAAAGAAGACAAAATTATTTCTGCTCACTTTAACTTTATCAATTTATTCAAAATGCAAATAAGTTAGAAAATTGTTCGAGATTTGTTTTTCTGCCTTATTGACGATTAATATCTTGTCCTATTTTTACGAATAAAGATCATAAAAGAAGAAATAATATTATAAAAAATATCTGATATAAATATGTTTATTATCAATCGAATCATAGTTTGATATTGTGTTGATAGAAACAATAAGAACAATGTATGTATGTACGATGAATAACCACATATGGAAAGAATATAGAAAATGAAGGCAACAAATAAAAACATTCTTTAACAGCTAGCTTTCTTTGAAACCACATACAGATGTAAATCAATATAAAGTTTTATTTCTAATTTTTTAGCGAAAGAATATTGCTCTTTAATCAAACTATTTAATGGAAGAAATATCTTTTTTTGTGATTCAGTGAATTTAGACTAGATGAAGTTTTCTTCTTTTTTTTTGTGTGTAATATGTGTTCAAGTAATAAAATAGATCGATCGAATTTCTGTATGAAACAAAACAAATATTATCTTAATGAGAAGATATTAGACAAGATAGCATGTTATTTAGATTTTCTTTTTTGTTTATGATAAACCTTTTCACGGAATAGACTGTCAATTAATATTGATAAAAATAAGATGCTCTCGTAATAGCACCCTACTGAGTCAAACTTCAACTGTGTCAGTATTTTTCTATTTATTTGTGAAAGACTCAAAACATCAAGCAATGACTATTTTTCTAGAAAAATTTTAATAATTTGAATGAGTTCTCTCTTATGAGAGAGTGATTCCATTAGAGAGGGTGTGGGTGTGAGTGTCTTGTAATTAATACACATACGGGAGCACACCCACACCCATATCCTATGTGCTAAGGCCAAGAAAAATTGCAACCTAGATAGTGATATGCAATTGAAACTATCTACTCATCTGTTTTATCTGAAAAAAAAAAGTAGAATAAAGAAGAGAAAAAATTGAAACTATGATTCTTATCAAGATTTCGATGTATCTAACATAAATAATTTTTAAGCTGCAAAACTTTTCATGTTATTGAATCAGCTCAAATAGTTCTATGTACAGACTTTAACAGTGAGAATTGGAACGAAAACATTGGGAATAAGAATAATGTCAAATGACGATCTCCTGCTTTCAAAAGATGCACTAAGAATTATGTCACTTGATTCAGTATCATGATTTTGTAGTCTAAATGAACTCTGCCCTTTGATTTGCTGTTCAGAAAAAAAAACTGTCAAACTGTTCCTTAGATATGGATAAAGCACTGAACGTTTTTTTCTTTGAAACATGAAACGATCTAATATTTTGGGATCTGAGTATAGTCGACTGAACCTTATGTTCCAAATGTAAAAACAACAAAGCGAAATTTTTTATCCAATCGAAGACGTCAACTGTAACTGTAAATAGTTGTGTAAAAGAGAATCTAAGGTATGCAATTTCATATTGTCTATTGAACTGTGCATGATACGTACGTTAAAATCTTGATAATGATGAGTAGATATATCATATTGCATGGCAACATGTAAGTTGTAGGAATGAGCTCTCTTTTCATATGCATTCGTACGTATAAATTAAATTATACGACTAATGATTCAATGCTTAATGTACACGAACACTCGATCTGAATCTGAACAATCGTTACATGAATCATTTTCTCAAATTCTTTGACACACGTAGTACTAATAAAGCGAAGATTGGATTGATTTAGGCACTAAGCCGAAAAGTATTGAATATATTTCATGATAGATTATTTGCGGTGGACGCATAGTCTCTATTACCACAGCACATCATATTTATTTTGTGGTTAGTAACAGAATAAATGAACATATGAAATTATTTCTTAGCTTCAAAATCTCAAGAGCCACACTTTTTTTAATATCAATCAAATATATCCTTCAGGTTGAGGTTATAAACAAAACAGCATGGAAAGTGAAAATGTAGGTTATCAATAAAGAAAACAGCGACATTGTAGGTTATCATCCATCACATGCTCTTTTTTTTTTCTTCTCTTTCTTTTGTCTCTTATCGATCATGAAACTATTCATTGCAGAACCCTCGGGTGAAATTGTTACTGGATAAAGGTAAAAACAAATTTGATGACATTTTGTGTGCTTCAAATAAATCATCAGGACTCATTATTATGTGATTGTTTCACGTCATTTTCCTCATTTTTTTCAGTCATTTTAATAGGTGCTCTATTTCATCAGTTACTAAAGTAATTTGTTTAAGTGCTTGTAGATGCTTATTTTTTCATGTCACATCGTTTTCTCTCTCTTTAATATATTTTAAGATCATTTTTTTGGAATGATTCCGCTAACGAAATTCTTACTTTTTCTTGCTCGTCTACACAATCGCAATTTAAAAAAATGAATAGCTTTATTATAGATTCAAGAATAAAAATAATAAATATCTCGTAAAAACAAACAAACATTGTATACTGCTTCATCATATTGTTGAATATTCAGATCGATTAGAAATCTCTAAACTCATCATTTCCAAATATAGAAATAGGTTGTTTTAGTAACGTGGAAATCGTAAAAGCAAAACAAAGAATGCTTTTTAAATTACTCTAGATTGTTTCACATTCTTTGATGTTGTTGTGAAACGTTTTGTAAAGATGATTCTCTAGACGATATACAATCGTTTATGAATAATAGACAATTGTTTTATGAGAAAAAAAATCGCATATTCAACTACTATACAAATATACTCTATATCATTATTATGTATATACATGAGTAACAAAAGTGTTTTTCGCACCTGATGACACATACATGTATGTATCAGAGCCATGATCAGTGTGCGCAGTTAATATAATCATTTCTCTTAGCTGAAAAACGCGTAGCCAATAATCAAAACGTAACTTGATCACATTGGGTTGCCTTTTTTTTTATCTACGCAGATGAATCAATCACACATACATATATCACATGCGCAAGTGTCCCATTTGTTTTGTTGCTCTCTAGTGCTTATGTGTATTAAGAAAAAAAAAACAGAATGATATATATATATACTTAAGGCATACCAAAAGTAGTGACAGTGATACTTTAATACCGTATAGTAAGGTTTAACGAACTTTCTTTCTATATATTGTGATAGAGAAAAGAATGCTCTATATTCTATGCTATTTGATCATAATTTAATTAATATCATAATAATAAACTTTCGATAAGATTTGTATCGCTATGATATGTTGTGCCTGATAGTACTAATGCGTATTTAGTCGATATCTTTTGAATAACTTTTGATAGAAATAAGATAGAGGGCTGCAATTTTCATTGCTTGAAAGAAGAGACTTTATCAGGTTTAGAATTAATCATTCAGAAGGAATAGACATCGTAGTCAAAGTTTTAAGTAATTTTTCTGGCGATTTAAAAAAAAAACATTTTTGTTGTTTCCTTTTTGACAAGAAGCCATTCGCTCACGCTTAGAAGACTGATTAAACAAATATAAAACCGTATACTAGGAAAACGTATAATATATAATTCGATAAATTTTTATTTAAAGCTTTCTATACGGTATTTATGTGTCACTCCCACTACTTTTGGTGTAAGCCCTAAGTATATATATTGGGGGGTATCCAGTCTGGCCGGAGGACCCATTAATATATTTTTTATTGTAAGGATAAAATATACTGTTGTTCGGGCCAATCNACTACATTCATGGTGGTCATCTAAAAATATCCGTATAAACAGACAAATAAGCTGAAGGAGTAGCTCTTCATAAGAGATATGTTGATTTTTATAACAAAACGAATATTACTTTAAATTTGCTCTATCAGTGGAGTCAAAAGTAATTAGACATTTTTCATAAGTTTTACTTTTATATTAATACTTTGTCTTTTACACAGGGCTGCCAAATCCAAATTTCAAAAACCAGGAGTTTTTTTGCGAAAAATCGGAAGTTTACCAGGAGGTTTTTACTGAAAAATCAGGAGAAAAATCAGAAGATGTTTATTGAAATCAGGAAATGAATTAGTGGTCTTCTGTCTAAGAAAACTGAAGTTTTCGTTCGTCTAATCACTCGTTATGTTCTTCTACTAAGTTACTGATGACAAAATTTTCTCTAAGTGATATATATTTTTAAAAAAGCATAATTATGTGGAATTTATTTTACTGATTTCACAGTGGTTTATCAAAATATACCGACAAAATAGAAAATGAAATTTAATTCGACATTAATATGTAACTAAACAAAATGGGCACACATGAATGTAGTAACTGAATATCAGCACAATCTTCATTCCAATGAAATTCCTGAAAATAAAGAAGATATTCAAGTAGTTTGGCTCGATGAGAACATCTATAATTCAAGGAGTTCTGAATTTATTAAATCCACACTTTTGAGCATAAATCCCGTGGCTCAATTTTATTCTAATCTCAATCGTTGTTTTGATTTCATTAAAACAATAAAAGATGAAAAAATTTTTTTCATTGTTTCGGACACCTTTGCTCCTCGTATTATTCCTCGTATTCATTCTTTTCATACATTGGTAGCGATATTTATATTTTCTAGCAATCCAACAAATCTAAAATTGTTAATGAACAAATATGAGAAGATTATAGAAGTTATCACAGATCAAAAGAATTTGTTTGACTCGATTCGAAAGACAATGCATCTTATTGAAAAATTAGTATTGGCATTTAGTCTTCTTGATCATAAGCAAAAAGTAACAAAAGATTTGTCAAAGGAATCGGCATCATTTTTTTGGCATCAAATGTTAATTGATGTGCTAAAACAAATGCCTTCGAATGAAGAATCCAAAGAAGAAATGCTTAATATTTGTCGTAATTATTATCGAAATAATCAATATGAATTAAATAACATTGAAGAATTTCGTAGAAACTATACACGTGATAAAGCCATTGAATGGTATACTGCTGAATGTTTTTTGTATAGATTATTGAATAAAGCACTGCGTACAGAAAATATCGAGTTGCTCTATAATTTTCGATTCTTTCTTATTGGTTTATGCGCGGCACTGAAAGAACAAAGAGACAATTTAAAAGACAAAGATATTTTTACTGTATACCGAGGCACAACTATTCCTCTGGAAGAAATAGAAAAATTAAAGGAAAACGTTGGTAAAATCATTTCTACAAACGGATTTTTGTCCACTTCACGTAATATTGATGTTTCACGTCAATTCTTACAAAATACACTTAATTCAAATACACATGGACCCGTTCTATTCAAAATTAATGTTGATCCTTCATTGAAAATGGTTATTTTTGCTGACGTTGAAAATAAAACTCAAATCCAAGGAGAACAAGAAGTTCTTTTTAATCTCAATTCTGTTTTCAAAATAAAGTCTCTAGATTATAATTCAGCATATCTCTGCTGGATGATTGAATTAAAAAGTACGGATGAATGCTCGGACATGATTCAACAGTATCTTACCTTCTCAAAGCAACAACTCGACGAATATTCGCCTATCATTAAATTTGGTCGCCTTCTTCTTAATGAAATGGGCCAAGTGAATCAAGCTGGAAAGTATTTCAATATGCTACTCAAATCATTACCATCTGATCATTCAGATATTGCATCTGTTCACAACGCTATTGGAAATGTGTATGAGCGAAAAGGTGAATTCAATTTAGCATTAAAGAATTATGAACTAGCCCATCAAATTCGTCAAGAAAAAGTATCTCCCGACCATCCTCATATTGCTATTTCCCTTAAAAATATGGGCAATATTTATAGCAGAAGAGGAAATTTTAATCAAGCTCTTCATTGCTATCAAAAAGCATTAGACATTGAGGAAAAGTTTTATCCAAGTGATCATTTACAAAAAGGAATGACAATTTTAAATATCGGTTTGACATATGCGTCTACATACGATCTAGACACTGCTCTCGTTCATTTACATCATGCCCTTGAAATATATAAACGTGTTTTACCCTTACAACATCTTAACATTGCCCAATGTCTTGGTAATATAGGCTATGTTCATAAGATAAAGTATGATTTTCGTACTACACTCGATTATTATCGTCAACAATTGGAAATGGAAGAAAAGTGTTTACCATCTAATCATCCTGATCTATCAAAGCATCTTAGTTGGATTGTTGAACTTTATAATAAAATGGGCAAGATTGACAAAGCTATGGAATTCTGCAAAGAAAAACTTGATAGGCAAAAAAATATTTTGGGTGAAACTCATCCTCAAATTGCTCGAATACTAATGATTCTGGCTGAAGTATCGAAAAATATTGATCCAAACCAATCTGTCGAATATTACAATCAATCTTTGTCCATTCTTGAGCGTTTAACACCATCGGATCATCAAGCAACAGCTGAATGTTTGACATCTATGGCTTGCTTCTATGGAACTCTGAACATGTTTGATCACGCATTACAATGTCAACTCAAGGCAAATGATTTACTTCGCCAAGTTCACTCGTCGGATCACGTCTACTTAGCACACAGTTTAAGAAACATTGCAATTAGTTATGAAAAAATGAACAATAAGGAGGAGGCACTCCACTGTCTTCAAGAAAGTTTGTCGATCTACCAATTTAATTATGGACCAGAAGATCAAAATGTTAAGAGAACTGAAGCAGATATTGCTCGATTAAATGAAAAACAGAATCTTGCAAGCATTAATGAACCTGTGGAAATTCATGTCACTGAGGATCAACATCCTTCTTGTTAAGAAACACCATTTTCCGTTCATTTAACACCACCACAAAACTCGATTGTGGACACATTAAAAACAAATCATTGAAAATTGATAAAAGTAAAACATGTGTATCAGAGTAATATTGATTCCATCGAGCATCTCATTAGGGGTATTTGTAAAATACGCTCTAACCCACTCCAACCGCCGTTTAATTCGAAGTTAATATCAATCGATAGAGCTTAGAATTCTTCATTTAGGAGACCCACTCTAAGCCATTTTCTTTAAACAATATTTGATAAAAGAATCAAATACCATTTTTATGGGTCCACTCCAACCCACTCTAGGCCACTCCAATCCACTCTAAGCCCACTTCAACCCACTCCAAGCCACTCCGATCCACTCTAAGCCAATTTTTCTCGAGAAAATGAATAATTCATAATAATAAACAACTCTGTGATTTATTTCAGACCTATCTACCTTGACCTCACTTTTGCCATTGTAAAAGGTCAAAGATCAAAGATCAAAGGTCAAGGGTCACACCTCATAGTAAAATTTAGCATTCAATTTATATGTCCAACATCAGGTTTTTCAAACAAACGCTCTTTGCCTTTTTTGTAGACTGCCGAACCTACACACTGTTGCTTCAAAAACCTGATATTGGACATATAAATTGAACGCTAAATTTTACTATGAGGTGTGACCTTTGACCCTTGACCTTTGATCTTTGACCTTTTACAATGGCAAAAGCAGAGTTGCCACCTTTTCTGCTTTTAGCAGAAAAATTCTGCTTTTTGAAGATTTTTCTGCTTTTTTTCTGTCCTTTCTGCTTTTTCGGTTTTTTTCGGTTTTTTTCTGCTTTTTTAACATTGTGCTTTTCATATCTTCAACCAATGTTCTTAGATTTGAAAAACCATTTTCAAAAGTATAAAGATAAATTCTTATCAATACTTGTTGGTACCTTTGTTTTACTCTAATTCTTTTATTAAAAAAGTTATTATTTTCCACCGGCTGTGAAAGACTACCAATGTATATTTTTCATTTCCATTTCGTTTTTTTACCTGCATTTTCATTTCCACCATATATTCTGTTTTCTGTTACATAGTGCCTTCTTTTCTTTTCTGTTCAGCTATTCTATATATGTTCCTGTTCTGTTCTTTTCTTTTTTCTTTCCAGCTGTTTCCATATATTCTTGCTCGTCTGACCGACTTTTTCTAACTGACGACTCTTCTCAATAAAAATGATCACTGTTTTAATTCTTCTTATTGTTCATTATCTAAAAGGACGGCGAAGCTTCTCGTCCTCTCCCTTGAATCATTTCTTTATATCTTTCTTGTATATATACTCGATGTTTATCGAATAAAAAATAGTAACAGTATTCATTCATCCATCACATCTTATACTTAACTGTATTTATCTGATTTATACAAATAAATATCTACTATTTTTGTTTTTGCTTGAGCAACGTCATTAATTAACATGATTAGTAATATTATTGATGCAGAAAAATTAAATGACGATGTTGATGAGAAAACGACTGATGATGAAGATGAAACTGAAGTTCTGGTTACTGTCGAAAATTTACCATCGACATCAATGGTACAACAAAATAAAAGGAAGCGGAAGAAAGGCGTTTTCAATAAAGAATGGTTAAAAATCGCCAAATATCAACGATTTTTAAAAGAGTATAAATCGAACTCGTCTCAAGCAACATGTATAGTCTGCAATCTTCAATTTTCTGTTCATTATCGAGGCAAAACTGACATAGATAATCACATGAAGACTCAGAAACATCAAAGCAATATGAAGTCTTTTGATATGAATCAACAGTTAATAACAAATACAATGAAACCTTCCAGAGAAAAGGATGAAATTGCTGCAGCTGAAGGTACTCTAGTATATCATGGTGTGAAACATGGACATTCATATTTATCTCAACAATGCTTGACAAATGTGTGCAAAATAATATTTGCATCTTCAACAGTCGCAAATAGTTTATCATGTACTCGAACCAAATCAACATCCATTGCTGTAAACGTATTAGCGCCATGTTTTACTCAACATTTACTTGATGATTTGAAAAAGTTCTCATATTTTTCTTTATTATATGATGCTAGTAATAAAGGAAATGCAAAATTATTTCCATTTTGCGTTCAATTTTTGTCTGTTACAGGTATTAGGAAAGGTCTGTTTTCTTGTTGAATTTGTTCAACTTATAATTCATTGACATCTTTTTTTTTATCGTTTTAGGAATAATTGATGTAATTGATGATGCTGATGAATCAGCAATTAAAATTTTTGCGAATACACGTCAATTGCTTTTGGATAATGGTTTAGATATGCATGAATTAACAGCATTAGGAGCTGATAACACGAACGTCAATGTGGTTAATAATCATTCAGTTTATTCGTTATTTAAAGATGAAGTACCTGATATTCTGAAAGATACGGTAATTTTAGCTTATTAAGAAAGTCATGCATCTTTGTAATTCAATAAACCTTGCAAGTTTGGTCATCAGGAATTAATTATGCGTGATAAGAATTAATTTTTGAGTCCTTTCAAACTAATTAATCCTCAATAGCATATATTTTCTATTGTTTTTAGAAAAGATCGTTGTTTGTTTTTTAAAGTAAAAATATGTTTTATATTTTTTACTTCTAGGCAATTGTTACAGTCATATATTACACAATTCTGTTAAACATGCTCATCGTGTGTTGACAATTGATATTGAACAAATATTACTTTCTATATATTCTCATTTTTCACGTTCTGCAAAGCGAGTAAATGAATTAAAACAATATTATGAATTCTATGAACAAGATTTTAAAGTAAAAATGTTTTGTCACTTGGTCTTGCTTAAATACTAATCTAATTTACAATTCTTTCAATTTTTGTTNCTTTTCATAAGGAATTTATGGCATTATTAGCAAATTCCAATTTACCTGACTTTGGCTTTACTAAAGGAACTGACCACCATCCGAAGTCCAACTTATTACAAGGTTTTCTTTCATCAGTAGATAAACGTCAATTAAGCATTATGAAAGAAGATACAACTTTATCAGTTACAGATGAACGGTAAATATATCGTTCATTAGCCATACAAGAATTTAATGACATTGTTAAATATTCAAAAAAACATGATTCATTTTCTTTTTGGAATCTACACGGTCAAAAGCTTAAATTTTTATCAAGGTTGTTTCAAAAACATCTTATAGTGCCATG
This sequence comes from Rotaria sp. Silwood2, assembly GCA_905329745.1. Lineage (NCBI taxonomy): Eukaryota > Metazoa > Rotifera > Eurotatoria > Philodinida > Philodinidae > Rotaria > Rotaria sp. Silwood2. The sequence continues at coordinate 11,967 of CAJNSZ010000764.1, read as the reverse complement.
TACATCAGTTCCATCTGAATCTACATGTAGCGTAGCTTCGTATGTTGAACGAAAAGAAAGAAGTCTATTGACTCCTGAAAATCTTAGCACGTTGATTTTTCTAAAGGATAAAGTTATTGACAGCATTTAGTTTTTAAGATAAGCGCTTAATATGATTTTCAGAACTTCTTTGTATTTTTTTAAAATTATTTATAAGATGTATCTCTTATTTCTATGTAAGTTTTTTGTTATAACTATAGGAATTTTCTTACTTATTATTGTAATGTTCAAAAAATATGTATCATGTTAATCTTGTCTTATTACTTCTTACATACTGTGTGTACTTTTTTATAGCAGGTAATAAACTGTGAAATAAAATTTTTGTCTCTCTAGTGCAAATAATAATCTCTGAACTTTGTATTGCCTGCTCTTATATTCACAAAGATTGCATAGATAAGATTTGAGAGAACAATTTGCGTATTAGACTTGGTTGATAAACGTGCAGAAATCATTGAAAAATTAATTCTGATCACTAGTTCTATGCAAACATGTAACTTATCTAGACCAAGGAATTGCTGTGATAAATAAGCATTTTTCTTTGCGAATAGGTGCCGAAGCTCTACAAAACTTTCATTGTGAACCATTATGCTTACCTGTATCTAACTGTGTGTACAACTAGATAGATCAATTAGAACAACAATTGTCCAAGTCTGATTTCGCCTCAGGCAAAAAGTGCAAAAGTAATTATTTCGTCTGTGATTGAACCAAACTTAGACATTTTTTTCTTCAATCGATCTGTCTAGTCGTACACATATAAGATGAAAGTAAGCGGAATGATTCACAATAGAACTTTCGTAGAGTCTTGGTGCCTCTTCCCGGAGAAAAATGCTTAGTTCTGACAACTACTTTTTTTCATCACAGTACAAGTCTAGTTCTGTGTAAAAACAGGACTAATAAAAGCTTTCTAACGTCGGCACCAAGTTCCATAGGTTGAGACTAATCGATACTAAGACCGAGAGGCTTGATCTCGCTACATCCCTAGGGATGAGTTTTTCGACAAAAAAGAAGGTTGCAAAAATTAGCCAAGCACGGTCACCTCTACTGAGCTTGAAAGGGTGATTTAGAATATCATATTAGTTATTATATAAAGCGTATTTTTCTAATCAAAATCTATCAAATATCAGGCAAAATTATTAGATCATGCCTCGAGAGTAGGATCTTTGGTATTTTTTTTATGTAGCCAGTGTTTTTTCCTCGATGTTTTTTATCATTTTGATGAGCAAACAGCCAAGTTTAATGTGCATAGAACAGGTACTGACTTTTTCATTCAGCCTGATTAGCAAAAATGAGTGCTACATGACTAATGTTACCAGGGCTCACTATTGGACACATTGAGTAATAGTTTGACATAAAAGAAATTAAATTTCTTCAGGGGTCCTTTTCATCAACTATCGATCATTCTGCTTTTCGTATCTTGTGATGAATAACATACTGATTTTAGACAACTGGTTGGATCTTCTAGTGGAATAATTATTGATTTTCTGGTCTCAATTCAACCATATTCTTCTTTTGGCTCGTTCTTATGGTCTAAAACCAAACATTGTAAACTTCCAACAAAAATTTTCAGTCTTCTAATGAATAATCAAGACGATACATGCATTTTCATGAACATACTAAAAACGATATATTTTGAGTAATATTATCGTGAACTTTTAGGAAAGTTGCTGGCACTTTGCAGCTCACACTTTTTCACCAAAATATGCATCTTTTGATGCTCGACAAAACTATAAAATTTACCTTCGATTCTAGAAAACTAACTACATAGCCAAGGCATGTAAAACAGACCAATAAATGATCGATTTCATCTATTATAATTGATCTTTTCGATTTACGAAGTACGGGTGTGGGTGGATCGGTGCAGGTTTGAGGTGGGTAAGTGCTAAACAAAAACTTGCAAACACATCCTCAGCCACACCCACACCCACTCCCAATAATGGTCACTGGATTGCAAATTATTTTTATATATTTAGTCCAAATTCCGAACCTATTCTGAATTTATTGCACTCATAAGAGAGCAGATCTAGCATCCTTATAGATTAGAGATGATATGAGCTAGGAAAAATAACTGGTAAGCGGAGTGTCTCACAGAAAATTCCTACAATGGCCCCAATATCAATATCAAAATGTTTTTATTTTATTCATATTTCATGACGGAACAAAAAAGAACATTAATTAAAATGCAGTCTATAGATTATCGATTCGGTTACTTCGAAAGACCCGTAGTATTCTCATGCAATTCATAATTGTTCCATTTTTGTTTTCGTTACTAGTATCGGTTTGTATTTCATCGTCATTTTTACTTTTTTCTTCATCTTCATCTGTATGAAATGATCGATTGCGTGTTTCAGGTAGGAAATAGATTATACCCGTCAAAATAATCGTCAAAGAGGCATAAACATAAAATGTGATTTTTAATTTTTCATCGCTGACAGCAGCGTCAATGATAGGTGCTATAATAGCTCCGCATCGTCCCACAAACACAAAGACACCATTGGCTAAACCACGCATAGATGTTGAAAACATCTCTGGCACATAAACCCAGGTGATTGACACAGCACCGCTGATCGTCAATTTTCCTATCTGTGAAATAACAACAGTAAAGACAGGAAGCGGCTTTGTAATGAATGGAATTATGAATACACAGATCGATGTTAACAACAAATAGATCATCAACGAATACTTTCTTCCAAGTCGTGTAGTAATCAAAATACTAACGCTTATATATCCAATACTTTCGACGGCTGCACCAATGATGTTATTCCAATATGGGTTCACTGCATCGTTCATGGCACTAAGCCCGTAAGAAATTTTGATATACAAAAGCATGGTAACAAAACCAAGTAATCCGCAAATAATCAATCGAGGTATATGCATTAGAAACTTTTCCCTCGTTGTTCGTGCTGCGTGTTTAGCGTGTCGCATGGCAATGTCAGGATCATGAATCAACTGAATATAATATGGATGCCATTGATCATGTGTACGGCCATTCTTCGTAGCTATTGTGTTGAGACAATGTTCAAGTTGATTGTACTTTTGTGTACTAAATAACCAATACGGTGATTCAGGAACAAAGTAAAGATATGGTAAAACAAGAGCAAAATAACCACTAATAATCCATTTGAGAAGTAGCCAACCACGAGCCAGATAAGCAAACATTGTCACCAGAGCTTCACCAAAAGTGAAGCCAATCAAGGCAAGATTTCCGGCAAGACTTGTGTGCGAAGATGAAGTCAATTCCATGAGAAGAAGAAACACCATGGGATATGCATCAACGCTTGAAAAAAGCTGATTGACCAACAGAAGAGCAAACCTAGACAATTTCATTCGGTATTCGATCAAAAGTAATTAGAAGGGAAACTCTTCAATAATTTGTTTCATAGATGTAGCAACTCTATGTCAGAAAACAGTCCTGTTATTTCTATCCTGCTCCGATTCTGTGTTACCACATATGCTCTATGCACTGTCAACTTCTCTGTTATTGAGTGCTCCGTAAGGTGAGGATGCAACACTGATTCTTTCACATAAAACGTTTCTTTATACTGTTGATTGTTGACGAGCAAGCATCTCGAATCTGAATTCAAATAATCAATTTAGGTTTTTGAAAGTTTCGCTCAACTTGCTAATACATCGATCTTCACCTTTTCACGATGTTCCAATTTGACAACAGACACCATGCTTCCTGATGAAAGATCCAATAGTATTCTAGACTGTTTTCTGTAGGCGAACAAATTTCCACGCGGTCGTTCTCGGCTAATTTCTGCATCGAATTCGCATGATGATCTTTGCTTTATTAACAATTCAAAAGTCTTATTTCGACATTAGTCATTTAAGCTTGTTTTCCTAATGTTTTCAAGGATAGAGTTAAGTGTGGCAATGTGGCCATTATTATTTTATTTCATCCGCTGTTTCATGTTAGTCAACCAAATTGAAGCTTTTTTTCTAAAGCTTCAATCATTATCAAGAACTACAAGCATAGCTGGTATTCAAAGTCTACTAGCAGTACTCTCTGATATTACAGTAGAGAAATACAGCGTTCATTAGAGACTTTTCTCTTTCTTACTTGGCATCAACACTCATTGTGATTGTTTGCAGAAATATTTCAGTAAGTAAAGGAAGCACAAAAAGTACAACTGTCAGAATTTGGATCATTTTTCGTCGTCCAATCTTATCAGACATTGTTCCAGTCCCAAGAACTAGAAAACTGTTATTAAATTAGTATCATTCGAATATCAAAACCATTAAAATAAATGATTTTCTTACCCTCCAACTTGATATAAAGTTGATAGCCATGTCCGTTTCACCACTTGATTACAAACAAGATTGGCTTCTTCTGTAAATGTTCGTCCAAATACTCTTCGATCGTAGACAAAATCATTACACACTGATCCATTAAAATCCTTGCATTTCGATGTCTGCTGCCATGTATCCAGAAAATTTTGATGCGTTTGATTGATTGCTTGGTATTGATCCTCATGCGGCCATAACCATAATGGTAGTCGACATCGAAACGCCGGTTCGGCAACTCCAAATACGTAGTAAAAGGTCGTAATACCAGAGCCAATGGGTATCAAACAGAGAAAAGCGTAATTTAGAAATTGAAAACGACCAAAATCACCACAGCGTCGAAGCACATTTTCCAATGAGATCGCATTCGACATAAAAACGATCTATGAATAATCTTATTTTTTTGTCATATTCACCCTAATTTGAAGCGGGACAATCAAATGAAAAATCAATTATTCATCAAAATATTTCTCAAAGATAAGCAGTGGCATTATCACATTGCTAAGAAGTATATCAAGAAAAACAAAAGAAAAATGAATTAGCCCTGATGACGAAATAAGATGTGGACTAATAGAAGATCATATCCACATCCATACCCACACGCAATTTAGATTACGGTGTATCTAGCTACATCATCGGCGTCGATAGAACTTGCTCATCCAAAATTCGCACCTGAAAAGGTTAATTTCAATCGATAGATATCGATGTTTGATGATGTGGGTGTGCATGTTGATGTACACGATGATTAGTGCACTCTGAAAAAATAATTCAAGTTTTGCAGAACCTTTTTATTCAATTCTGCTATCAGGTATTACGCAGAACCCCCGAAATGATTCTGGCTGAAATCAGATTTTATGAATCCATCACGAAGCCATTTCTGAGCTTTCGTCTCAAGTGGTTTTGCCCTGTGTGAAAAGTGGGAGATTATTTAAATAATTTATCATTATAGCTTTCTCAATGGTAACATAAGGTTCTGTACTTGAAAGTGAGTTCAATGTTTCAGTACCGTCCTCTGTATCTTTAACCCTTATGATTATTCTCTTTTATCTACAATCTAATGTATACAAAATTTTTCTCACGTGTAGGTGTGGGTGGATTGGATGTTTGCTCTTCCCACACCCACACCCTCAACGTCGAAAAAGACTCACAAAAAATGGCGCTCTAACTATAAAAGTACTCTTTTATATAATAGTAGGAGAGCTTAAATCGAAAAAGGGACTTGGTCATGGCCTGCGTCTTGAAATGCTCTTTTAAAGAAAAAAAAGCTACTGGTTATAAGACGAGAAAGCACGAAAAAGGTTTTCGCTTTTTTTCACAAACAGCTTATTTTTCGAATAGGGGATGACGGAAATCTTAAAGAATTTTTGAAAAGGAAGACGTGCCGAGTAAATATTCTCGTAATTTATGTGAGATCAAATCACGGTCTATCTCTTCCTTTATTTATCTTAATTTCGATCCTTCTAACGAAAAATGACTTTTTATGGTGGGATATTAAGATATTATCCAAGCATCGTTTTGCAGTCATCGTATTGTTGCGATAGTCGTAAACAGCAATTTTTTTACGACTGCTGCTTAGAGGGTCGTAATTCATCGTAAAGAATCGTTTATGGTTACTGTAAATGGTCCCGACAGATGGTTGTCGTTTTTTGATTAATATAGAGTCGTATGTGACTAAAAAACGATTGAAGTCGGCAAGAATATATTTCTTTTTTTGTTGTTAAAAAAGTAGAGTAGAAGCTGCTCTTTTCTTGTGCTAATAATGATACATTATAGGTGAAGAAAGATTATGAAATATAGGTTAAAGCATTTTGAAATACGACGCATGTGTGACAGAATTAATGTGCTTTTAAAGTTGTTTATCAGATTTATTGCAAATAGGCTAACGAGGGAACACATAGAACTGATAAATCGCTATTTGAGTCTGAACTATATGCATCATGTAGATCCTACTGTGTTATGAATACCCTGAAAAGGATTCGGACCTTTAGCTTATTGTTGCCGAGATACTCCCATTTAACGGTATTTTTTAGCACAAAAGCCTTACTCTCAGCCCGGAACACCAGAAAAACTGACATACGAATTTCGATTTAAAACTTTCCACAGAGACAGGCTTCGATGAGAATAGTTTATTGTGAAAGTATCAAATCTTTTGATTGTCCGTAGTCTGAAATCAGAGCGCTGAAATCCGATGGCGTATATGAGCAATATCAAAGCATGCTTTACCATAGCTATATCTTAGCATAGAAGCAATTAAAAGATCTGATACTTTCACAATAAACTATTCTTATCGAAACCTGTTCCTGTGAAAATTTTAAAATCGAAATTCGTATGTCAGTTTTTCTGGTGTTCCGGACTGAGAGTAAGACTTTTCTGCTAAAATATACCGTAAAAATGCAGTATTTCGGCAACAACAAGCTAAAGGCCGAATCTTTTTCAGGGTATTCATAACTCACTACGACCTACATGATGCACATAGTTCCGACTCATGAGCGATTTTTTTTAGTCTTATTCTGAAAGAAATAACAGCTACACGATGTACATAAAGTAATATTGTTGAAAAATGAAAGAAGATTCATTCCATCTTGTCACTCTAAGCACATAAAAACATTCTTGATCTTTGAGAGAAATCGTTCAATTAGAGTAGAATAAAGTGTTTCTAACTAAAAGAAAGTTCTATTTTTCACTGAGACACCCTGAACAGTTCAGCAGAACTGGTAGAACCTTTTCTCGCTCAACATCTTTGGATAGAGGACTTTTTATAGTTCAATATTTTTTGACAGAACTTTACAAGGCTCAGTATTGTTGTGCGGAACTTCTTCAATTCGGCATTCTGACACACAGAACTTTTTATGAATTAGTATTATTCGGCAGAATCTTTTATGCTTCAGCATTGTTGCACAGAATCTTTCATAGTTCACCGTTCTAGGACAGAATCCTTTATGTTTCAGTACTTTCATACAGAACTTAAAAAGATTTCTCAGGAGTTGTAGAGCCATAAAACAGTTTTGTAGACCTCAGTTATTTTTTCAAAGCAAGCAACATCCACACTCGCATATACACCCAAGAATGAAGCTGAAGACAATAAAGATGACACATACTTATGTCAGAAGGTATTTCTTCTGAGATAACACTATCAAAATAATTACATAATTAAATGAACACTAGTAGATACAGAAATACAGGGTAAGATTCCATTTGTTCGAAGAATTGCACTACTTGCTTTTTCACACAGTTTTGGTAAATTATATACTATGTAAAATCGTGAAAAAAGCATCAAAATTTCGATAAATAATACTGTTTTCAAAAATAGACAACAAGGGCTATCCAAGTACAAAACAATTCAAAATTGTTTATTTTGACGAAAATCGTGATTTTTGACCGGAATTGCGCTTAAAATGACTATATTTTCTGCAAAAAAAAAACGATTTCAAACAGAAAAAGTTACTGTTGCCTAAACAACTCGATATGTTCTATAATCTGAACAGATATGAGTAAAATTCTTCACGAAAAGTTTGCTAGTGTGCAGAAGTGGTTTTCTATAAAACAAGCATATAAAGATCCAAATGAATTTTTTATAGTTATATTTGGAATCAGCATGATCGATAAATTACTATCCATTAGTATCGGTGAGAAAGCGATTAATGACTTGAAAACACTTCCTCGTTAGATTATTTGCCAATGTGGGTTTTTGTTAGTTCCAAATATAAATGAAACACAACAATAAAATAGCCATGTGTATTTTGTTTTCTTTTGGCAATTTCATTAAATAATATGTGACATATATTTGAAGTAATTATAACTAATTTGAAAAATTTTGTTGTTTTTCAAGCATCACAACAAGAAAATGATCAACTATGATATCAACTTTTAGATAGTTCTATAAGTATTTGATATCATGTTCTGGTGACTATATTCAAATAAAAACAAAACCGATAAATGATTCTCTTATTGATAAATAATAAATGCTCAATTAGCCTAGTGACCTGAAAAAGCAATGCTGCATTAAAACGATGCAACTGACATTAATTTTAATATATTTCAAATTCATAAATTAAAATGGCCATTTTCACCAATTCAAGCCCTTGAGTCACATCACTAGAAAAATGACTCGTTTTGTAAAAAAACATTTTTAGGGAGTAATATTTGAGTTCTTAATGACTTTCTTAGCTAATTAGTCAAAATTTTAGATTTATTCTCTGTATCGATTCCCAGTTTTTTGTCAGCAGTCACAATTAGAATTTTACACAGTACTTTTACGAAAGCTTTGAAACACAGTCTTTTACCATTATTTAAATGAACCGATTGATTCTGTTGTAACGATTGTCCACATTAATACTGTATGTATATTGCAAATCAGCTGACTCATAAAGACTCAGTAGAATTAATAAATAAAAAGATATCATAGAAATAGATGATGAAAAGAAAAGAATTTTTTTTATCGTTACTTTACCTGCAGAACTTAGACATTTGTATAGAGGACGGGAGATGATGGGTTTCGCATTGGATGGGACATTCAATAGTGTTATATTGAATTCGAAAAAAACTTTGTTGTTATTTTTTGACACGGTAATAGCAAACATTTCTCTGGTTAGATACCAACTCAATATTTTTCTGAGGAGTCGGTGCGCTGAAGAATAGTGCGTAACGCTTACCACATGTGGCTTCACGACCAATAGCAATGAACCTAATACAGACGTGACCGTGCCCTGCTTCTTTATGCTGATTAATTCGTATTCCTTTGATTTACTTTTTCAAAATAACTGTTCCTTGCCAATCGTACACTTTAAAATTGGTAGGAGAAGACTTTGTGTCGAAGAAACCGTCGATTCCGTCTCAGCTTTCGGTAGTAATTCAAAATGTTCCTTTCAATTGCGACAGGAAAGAATTTGTCAATGAATTACAATCTAAATATCCGGACATCATCAAAGTTGTCCAACTGAAAATTCGAAAACTACAAGATATGAAATCAATCAAAATACGCAATGAAATTCACGAAAATAAGTTCATCGGTATTGCCCATATGAGATACCCGGTCGTTGAATATTTGGCGTTGGCAAACGTTCTTATGTGCTCTTGATGCATGAGTATTGGTTATTTTCAAAACGGCTGCCCACGACAAAATGTAGCAACGTGCAAAGTATGTGAAGAGAAGTGCGCTGAGCTTAAGGGCCATTCTTGTTTAGGAATACTCAAATGTATTCATTGCGGTCAAGCTCATTGTTCAAACAACTGAAAATATCTTGTTGTTAAGGATTATCATACTGCTTTTACACGTAGTCTTCTCTCTGAAAATCCTATTCAACAACCAGGTAGTTCGTCTGTATGTAACTTTTCATCGCTCCAAGCTGGGCAGTCTGTTTTCAGTCAGTTTCATACACAAAATCTATTCGATATGCAAACACTTCTTAAGAAAATGGAACATGAAAGTGAGAAAACTCGTGCCTTCCTTGAATGCTTCAAAGCGGAACCGGTCGAATGTGTCTCAGAGAATAAACATCAAATCAATTTGTTGAATGAACAATTAGACGTTTGCAAACGCAAGATTCGAGAGGTAGAAGCTGTCGTCAAGTCATTAGAAGAAAAGCTTGAAATCAGAGGTCAAAAAATTCAATTTATTCAAAGCAAGGTGGAACCTACTGAGTCCAAATGTTATGATTATCGAAACAGCATTCATGGTCTTTTAAAAAATATCATGCAATTGTTCGTAATACTGCGTGACTCGAAAGTACTAGCTGTTTCAGATACGTACTGCTCCTAGTTTATGTAGGCCCTATCATGGGTAAAGGGTTAAATAAGTCGCAAATAATCAATGAAGTTTTGCTGATTATATTTGGTTATTTATCTTCATTTAATCTTTGTCAAATCTTTCTTGCTATGAAAAATGCTCGTATCGAACATCTTCTTACTTCTATACATCACTCGTTAGATGCTAGTTCAATGCGTTATGAACAATTGCATCAATTTCTCAGCAATACTAATAATGATACTACAAAGCGTGTTGCTGCTTTGATAGATACTGTTGTACTTCGTGATTAATCAGCTTGAATGATATTACTTAATCATTGAGAAAAAACTTTAAATGATACTAAACTAATCGACATGATATTACGATCAATAAAGCAGCTTTTTATATTGAATGCAGACTATCATGAATATCGACTGATTAAACCATTATTAATATCTTTAGTATTTCATAGTAATACATTACAACGTTTGTATCTCGTATTTGAGACACATACATGTTCATACTTGTCGACACTTTCAGAGCTCATTTATTATTGTATTTCAGTTCATACTATGATATTAGAAGTTGAAAATGGTGCATCATGAAAAAAAAGATTTCTGAATAAAAAATCAAAACGATTGACTGCGTTGGAGTTACAATAATATGATTTAGTTTTATAAGATGTTTTCAAGTAATTTTTATTGTATGAAACACGATTATTGTTTTAACAGATTTGAGATAATCTTTAGCCTTAGATTGTATTCGTGTGTTTATACATTTGAGATTTATAAAAAGTTTTTCGAAAACAAGGTCAGTTATGACATCTTTAATATGCAGCAAGTTAAAATCATATTTATATTTCTCTGATAAATACTAAATTATATATCTGTCGTAATTTAGAAATTGTCCTTTAGTTCTATGTCATTTCTTACTTTTAAAAGTCAATCATGTTGAATTTTAGAAGTGTACATCTGAAATATCATTGTTATATATCATAATGTGCATCAATATTGAATTTGTGAATTATGTCCAGAGTTGAGAAAGAAACTGAATTATGAAATCATTCGACTATTAATTTATTCAATTCTCTATAGTTTTAATTTTATTATGTCACTGTCTTACATTTGCATCATAAGAAGGATTTTGAGTTGTAAATATATATTATAAATATGTGTTCTAGTTCGAAACAAATTCATCTCAAACAGATAATATCATAATTCAATACTGAATCAACAAACGAGAGATGACTTGATGTCACAGTAAAACTTTTCCTATTATACTTTAATTGTTTCCAGTGAAACATTTAGTAAGAGTTCATGAGTATAATTGATCATTCTTGTTCATATGATAATTAATTTTGTTTATCAGATATTAGAACGAGTAGAATTTCTCTAATTCAGAAAGTCCAACTTAGTTGAAATAGCTTTTCTACTTTACTACTATTATCATAAATATTCGTCCATTTTATCTGTAGGCCACGAATGTTATCCAAGTGATGTAACGATAACAGATTTACACAAGATGACACCATTATGTTGGCCAAATACAGTTTGATTAATTTTAAGTATTCAACATCTATGTGATCTTATGCTTCTTTTCCAATGTGGTGCTTGGCTAGCACTTCGCCATATACCAATACAAAATATCCAACTTTGTGAACATCATCTACGCCAAGGAGATGATGGTACTCGGCTGCAATCGTTATTGTTACGATATATAACTCTCAACAATTTTATTATATTAAATAGCTCATGAACCATGCATTTACTTCAAAAATTGATACTTGTTGATTTGTATGATAATAGTAAGTTATCATAAAGTAAAATTGAATGCAAGATCACTTCATATTCTTCATCAATTGTCTTACATTTTCGACTATAATCATTAAATTTCATTCAATATAATAGAATAGATCATCA
>CAJNSZ010000763.1:28425-52817 GCA_905329745.1 Rotaria sp. Silwood2 | reverse complement strand
AGGCATTCCTTCTCCTCCAAAATCGATTTTCGTTACAGTGCATCGGACTTGCCTGAAACTTTCCACAAATGTTGGGCACATCAGAGTAAAGTTACGAATTTTTTTTTACTTCTCTAAACCTCAGCGTTCAGGAGTTTTCCAGAGATCAAGGCCAAAAATGGACCCTCTGGCAGTACAAACTTTTTTTCACTATACTTCAACGGACTGAATCGGGGATTGTTTTATTTGAAGAAGAACTGCTTACCGCTTGGACTGAGGGAAAGAGATTTTGAAAATTTTCATTTGTTCAATTTAGGGACGTCCAAAACCCAAAAATTCTGAAAATCTTACCCCAACGCTTTTGAAAAACCCTGGATTTCTCTCAGATTGACGATTAAATAAAAAATCCCTTTCCCTCATCCGAAGCAGTACACATGTATGTATCGACTAAACAAAACCGCAGCTCCCTAGGATGAAGTATATTGAAAAAAAATTTGTTCTGCTGTCGATATTTAGCACAAAAATCTGTTTTGAGAAAATTGATAAACAAAGTGAAAATTATTTTTAAGCCATTTTTGGGAAACAAAGAATTCTAAAGGATTTCTAGAAATCTGGCATTGCCATTACATCAAACATGGAGACAAACATGTATAATCAAAATTTTAGAATTTTCGGTCGTCAGGTAAAGAAGAGAGAAGATTTTCGATCGCTAAGACAAACATCAAAATAGGTGTCCCTATTCGGCAAAAACTTTTGTAACTCATTCTAGGTATCAAATTTTATTCTGAAAATTTGGATACTATGGTAACTTGGCACGCTGAATACGATAGTGATTTTGGTTTTCTATAAAAATTCTAAAAATTGGGAACGGTCTCCTGAAAGCCTAAAAAAGTACTGGCTAGCTACAAAAAAATGATTGAGAATGGCCAAAAACCACTCATATCCTAAAACCAAAGACATGCACTGAAAGAGGAGAGTTCAGTGCATCATCCTCCAAAAAAAACTCAATTTTGAAATTTTTTCAAAAAATCTAATTTTTGGAGGGGGGATGCCTTAAATTATCGTAAAATTCTATTGAAATTGATCTAACTCACGATGCTGGCTAAAACAGACGAGAGTAAGTTTAAATCTGCAGATAGTAGACTGTGGAAAGTATACTTTTTGAAAAAATATTTTCCAATTTACTACGTTTTCATGGTAACTAGTAATTAGCATTTAAGACAAAACAAGTGAATTTCACAGTTTTTTGGCGAAAATTTCGAATATTTGTAGCATTATAAATTTCTGAAAGATGTAGCTTTCCAAGCTCTACAAAATCCGTAGGAAACATAAGAAAAAGGCATTCCATTAAGCTGACGACTAACAGTACACAAAATAGCACTTAGAGCAGATTTTTTCATAACTAGACGCTTTTATAATTCGGCAGGACCAAATATGTTTAACTTTAATGTTTTTGGCATCAAACCTACGAAGTTGGACAATATTTATATTTCGTTTGAAAACATTAAAATTAACACAAGCTGAATATATAAAGGAATCTTCAATTTTACCACGATTACAGGCTTCTAAAAATTCAAAATTTTAAGTCTTAAACTATATGCTTTTTTCCCTGGAAATACTCATGTTAAAGTACAAACTTTTCTCTATCTGCAGGTGACAAAACTAGACTCTTAGCACTTTTTATTTAAACATAATACACCTCGACATTTCTGCGGATATATATGTATCATAAGTTATTTTGTTTAACAAATATTGTCACTTTTATTCATAAAACTTAAAGATAGTTTTAGTAAACTATTGAGTACAATTTTCAAGATTACCATATACGCAAATTGAAACAAGCGTGACTTGAGTATTTTTCCTCCTTATATATATATCTTTGAACATGATATTTGTGTAAATATTTTCAAGAAGTTTTTCATGAGAACAATTTAGTTTATAGAAATTGGTTTAATTAATGACAATGCACTTTAAATCATGAAGTAAGAATTGTATCAGAAGAGAGGGTGTGGGTGTGGAAGTCGATGAAAGTAGATCATCCACACCGACACCCATCCTCATTTTTTTGTCGCTTATTTTCCAAAGAAAAAAGTTACTTGAATAATGTAATTGGTGGTACTTATCTTTCGTAAAAATTCGCATCAAAAATTAAATTTTCTGTATGAACATTTAAAATAAGGTAATTTTATTTGAGCGATATTCTATCTATGCTTAATGATCACACAAATATTGATCATATTGTACATAATTTAGATTTTGCTGAAGAACAAACGAAGACTTGTGTAAAAAAAACTGATTTGTCTGTAGAACTCTCAATATTAGAGATTCATCTATCGATTTTCCACGAATAACAAAATGATTTGAACAAAGTCAAAATTCCTTTTTATTTATTTTCACAGCACAAGTGTGCATATATTAGTCTTCATATGACATTTTGCGATTCAAATCCGCATACAGAGACGATGATTCACACTTAAACTAGATCGGCATTCATGTCATCACTCTAAATATAGTTTTGTCAATTTCTTCTTGATATATTTTAACACGTGAATGTACGAGATATGGAAATGCTTCAGTAACTACCGTAAGTGATGTTTTGATTTGACTTCTTGCGAACACCATCTAAATCAACAGCCGACTGAATTAGAACTACGAGATATTCACGATCGACATTTATCCTCACTCTCAGAATAGAAGAACAGACTCCATCGAAATTTTATTCATATTATATTGGTGAAAGAAGAATGAAAGAAAACAAAAAACAGAGTACCTTCAAAGATTTGGTACGGAAATATAGCATGTTCGACACGAATCTTGTATCATCCTATAAGTACTTGTATATGATAATTAAAGATAGGAAAAATTTATTTTCATGTTAATAGATTTCTTCCATATAATTATTGCTTTTAATGAATTGTTTTCTAAAAAGTAAAGTGTAGCAATATTGTCATAAAGTGTTGAACGTAATTGAGGTAGCCGATGGCATAATGAAGGATGTGAGTGTGGAAACTGATCTTCTTATCATTCAAACCCACACCCACACTCACATCCTCGTGGGTGTGGGTGTGAATGAAAGAGCAAGACTTACATCTACACTCACACCTTTGAAAAGTCTCTCTTCTGCTTTCATATTAACATATCTCATTTTCTAATCATTCTATTTATAACATATACAAGTCACTCAGGATCAAATCGATTACTTGAATTTTCATGTCTATCTATCGATGTCATCTTGAAGTACAAAAGTGAACAAAATAGTTGACAGGTTTTTTCTCCATATTGATATATGTTCTAATAAAAATATATCGAATATACAGGTGCGTTGGTAACTCTATAAACATTCATCTCCTGAGAAACTCATCTACATGATGTGTAACTCTTAGAAAAGAAAAGTAACCTTATCAGCTATTCTTTTTTCCTTGAAATTAAAATGTTTGTCATTGAATTTTTGTGGATTTTTACATTCATATATTTTATTTGAAGTCAAAAGGCAAACACTAATTTAGTATATGTTATTATTATTGTAGATTTTTATTATCGAATATTTATTATCACAACATTTAATTAGAGAAAGAGACAAGACGAGATTCATATAATGATTTGATACAAAAAAATTTTTTTTTCATTTAGTGAAGATTAAATTTTTGAATGCGATGATTACCAGTGTCTGAAACATAGAGATTATTCTCATTTCGATCAAGGACAACATTCCATGGAGTACGAAGTTCACTAGCATTAGTACCCATTTGACCGGTAGAATTACCAGCTATTTTGATATCTGTTGTAGTATTGGCAAGCCACATTTGTATACGATGATTGCCTGTATCTGCAACATAGATTGTTCTATCGATTCGAGACACCCAAACACCATTCGGCGATTGAAGTTGATTCATTGCAACACCTGGTCCATTGCCTCCTGCAACTGTTATACCAATATTCGACGTATTACTCGTTAAATTAAATAATTGAATTCGATGATTGCTACGATCTGCAACATAGAGTAAAGAAGCATCTTCATCAAAATAGAGTCCTTAAGGATTATTTAATTGATCACTATTGTTGCCTGCAATACCAGTTCCAACTAGAATTCGTGTTGCATTTGCCGAATTTCGACTCCATTCAGTTACCCAATGACAATATTGATTAACAATATATATATTATTAACCGAACGATCAACGACAATACCCATAGGTGACCTAATCGCTGTAAGAGAACAAGTTGATGAACGACTTACAAACGGAATTGTTCTCATGGATGGCCAAAATAGAAGATAATTTGATTGAAATATTACTACATATAAGGTACTACTATCAGCATAAAGCCAAGACGTATATATAGTCAAATTTGGAATAAGAGTTTGACCTATGCGATTGATTCCAACATAAGAAAACATTTGCATACGGTTATTAAATATATCAAGTATATACAATGTTCCATTGTCGGAAAGAAAAATACCATTTGGACTATGAAGAGCATCACTAGTATTACCTGAACTAGAATTACAATAACTAGCAACAGTGATACCAATCAACACTGAACTTCCTAAAGTATTACAAATCATTTTTTTATTTAAATTCTAAAGAAAAAAGATTGATTTTTATTTCATATTACTTACCATTTGAAATTCTTTTTTTCACACATGTCGTAAATGATCCATAACAATTTGTTGCACAAGTCAAATTTAAATCATCTCGACATGCATCTAATTGAGAACATGTTTGGTTTTCTATTAATTTATTTACACATATTGATCCATTCCAATAAGTAAGCGATGAACATTGACATGGTTGATCTATTTATTATTTACAGATTTTTTAAAATAAATTTCCGACTATAGCCTCTAGCCTTCCGCGATAATTTTTTTTTTGTTCTTATAACTATTGTTCTATTGTGAGTGTCTTGAAGAGATAAGATCACTACACTAGAACTTGGAATTTTTTTTATCTTATCAAAAAGAAATGAATACTTTAGAAAAAGGATCACTTTCAACAAATATTGACCCCCTCCCTTTATTATATGATGACTTATGTCTCATCGATGATTAGAAATTCTCTAGAAAATATAAATGAAATCATTTGAAACAATTACTTCATTAACGACTTACTAGGATACACTGTTAAAAAGTGAAATTTTTATTATTACTGTAATTTTATGCAATCTATCAAAATGATTAAAATGTCGACAAAAGAAAATGATGATACCTATAATTATGATTTGAACTTCTGAAAATAATAGATCTCTATAGGAATCAAGATTTTCAAAACATGATTAAAGAAAATGGCACATAAAATTCTAATGCCTTGTTATTGTTTTTATTATTTTTTGTATCACAAATACGAACACTTCCACGTAAAATACCAACAAATGGCTTGTATTTCTAGGTTTTGATCATTGAGTTCTTTTTTTATTGGAAATCAACATGATTTTCAGAATCAGGATAGAAAAAATTTATCAGAAATTCTATATTTCATTACAAAATATCTTTGAATAAATCTTTATTCTACTTTGTCTTATCATTTTGTAAAATTTTTGGCTATACTTCTCAATGTCTACAATTTGATTGGAAATCTTTTCAAATTAAATATAGTTTCCAGTGATTTTTGCATGATGATTTCAGAAATCATGCTTATTTCTAATAAAAACAAAAAACAATTTTTGATAATCAAAATCTATAAATATTAGCCATTGCTTTGGTATTATTCTCATATTACTGATAATCAAAAACATAGTTGAACAAAATAAAAACTAATGAGGGGGTGAAGATGAAAGAAAATATAACCTATGGAAGAGTCATCACGTATTTTGAATTGATTTCTGAAATAAAAATCTTACTATTGATTATTGGTATACATTGGGTATAGATACCATTGTTACAATTTTGAGCACATGTTAAATTAAGATCTATTCGATATGCATTTGCTTGTGTGCATGTTTGATTTTCAAATAACTGATTCATACATATACCTTGATTCCAATAGGTATTCAATGGACATTGACAAACATTTGAACATTGGCCATAACGGCTATATTGACAAGCAGAACATGATTGATTATGTAAGGATGAATATATCTCAGGTGTATGTTGAATACTTCCAATAATCGATAATGGTCGCGATGGTAATGATGATATCATTGATCATGTAGTAAAATCACCTTGGAATAAACGACATCGACCAGTAGTCGGATCATAATCGAATGTATGACATGCTGAGACTTGATGACAAGCATGTGAACATACGAGAGAAGTAGATGTTGTCAAAGTCGATAGCCATAAAATAGAATTCAATGGTTAATATTCGACACCTGGTGAACTTAGTATTATTATTGATTGATCGCAATAGGAAAAAGAAATAAGATAAAGAATGAGAAATATGTTTATGAGAAACATTTGTTGAACAATATCTCTTATGTCTGAGAAATTAAAATCGTCGTGAAGAAGAGAAATAGGTTTTTTTGTCAGCATGACATGTAGTAGAAGAAAGAAGTAGAGTAATATTCCAATGAAATTAATTTCCAATATAGATATCCTTAATTTTTCAAGATATTTCGAAAATGTGTGAAATATGTTAAATTACTAGATGAAGAAAAACTAATCAAAACGTTTGCGTGTCTTTTTTTCCTCTCTTATGAAAATGTGCAAAACTTTTTTCTTTTCTCATGACTGTTAAGAGACACTTCATGTGAAACTCGAGAAACAGCCATATAGACCATAACATGATTTTTTGCAACATATCCTTTCTTTAATTTCATTCGATTGTACATGAAAAACTATGGTTATGAAATTTTTTTTAGACCTGAATGCACTTACACTCACGAAGTTATAGACATTTTAAGATCAGCACCCCTGAAAACACCAAATGTTCAGTAATTTTGACTTTTTGAAGTCAAATTACATCAAATACTGTCGAGTAACATCTCAATTGAAAGAGCGTAAAAAACTGCATCGATTGATATATTTGACATTTCTCAACTATTTAGTTTTTCTAAAAAAAGTTTTCATTTTTTGAAAAAAAAACTGATTTTTTTCGAAGGAATTTGTGAGTATTTCTTTTTTTTAGAGAATACATCCTATTCCGCGATATTGAACATTCCAGAATCAGTTCCGTTCAATTCCGAGAACTCGATCATGATTCTGTAGAACAGTCTTAATTGATATTGATCGGGTTCCGTCGATTTCCGGAATTCCGGGAATTGAATGAAGACGAAGTTATAGGGAATTCCTAGGTATTCCTTCTGATTCCGGAATTCCGTACGGGAATTCCTTCTTTCCCTCACCCTCACTCAGAGTGTTGTGTTTGAATGCTAGTTCGTCGGATAAGTTAGTAGTTTCGGTACGGAATTCAGGGAATTCCTAGAAATTCCGGAATTCGCGGAACTCGATCGGTGTCGAGTAGGTCTATTATGCCGAATGATGATCGAGTTTTCGGAATTAGATGGAACTGATTCCAGGGGGAAACTGATTCCGCAATATTCAACATTGCGGAATAGGATAACTGTTCCTTTTTTCTAGAATATTTTTCAAAAAGAATTACATATTCGGAATCAGCATTAAATTCTGAGCAAAACGAGGTATTTTTTCTTGCCGAAAAACGACTTTCATTTTTCGCGAGTCATTTGGGACTCGTAGGGGACCCCAGAGATTATCAAAAAAAATTGTTTTTGTCAAATGCTAATAAATTTGACATCAGGTGACGCGGAATTTCATTCTGATTCCATATATCATATGGGTTTTACTCAAAAGCAAATTTTTATTGGTCATACTCTAAAAATACCGACACATTTTTTGATTTTTCTGCCCTACTCGCGGCATTTTCATTATTCGCCATTCTAATTGTTTTTGTACTTTTTGCAGTTATTTTCGGAATCAGCATCAAAAACTGCATCGAACTATGTGTGCTGCCTATTAGATAGAAATCTTATTTTCGTTCTCTATAAGGTTAAGGGACACAAACCCAGACTTGTTGTCGCCTGTTTTAGTATTTTATACTACAAATGTCCATAACTTTGTTGTAAACCATTTTTTAAATGTGAATCCAAGTAAGAAAGCATCTTGGCACATCACCGCATGTAGTTTTCGACTAGCTAATGACGCTACCGTCTTGCATGAGAACGATAACTGAAAATGGACCTTTATCAGCAGCCTACAGAAAACCAGGTTTTCATCCACGCAAATTTCGTTTTTCAGGTTTCAATCTGGAATCCCTAATCAGAATGAAATTCCACATCGATCGATGCCAAATTTGTTAGAATTTGGCAAGAACAATATTTTTGATAATCTCTGGGGTCCCCTACGAGTCCCAAATGACTCGCGAAAAGTGAAAGTCGTTTTTCGGCAAGAAAAAATACCTCGTTTTGCTCAGAATTTAATGCTGATTCCGAATATGTAATTCTTTTTGAAAAATATTCTAGAAAAAAGGGTGATCTTAATGCCATGTGTTCTTGAATATCGCTACACGCTAATTTTGTTACCGAAAATTTCGACCTGTTGGCCTCCCGCCCCATTTGAGACATTGAGAGTTAGCTCATTTTGTGCAGAATTGAATGCTCTACAAGAGCCAGTAGTCAAATTTTTGGTTAACTTAAAAGCAGTCATTAAAAACAGAAATACTCACAAGTTCCTGAAAAAAAAATCAGTTTCTTTTCAAAAAATGAAAACTTTTTTTTAGAAAAACTAAATAGTTGAGAATGTCAAATATATCAATCGATGCAGTTTTTTCCGCTCTTTCATTTGAGATGTTACCCGACAGTATTTGATGTAATTTGACTTCAAAAGGTCAAAATTACTGAACATTTGGTGTTTTCAGGGGTGCTGATCTTAAAATGTCTATAACTTCGTGAGTGTAAGTGTATTCAGGTCTAAAAAAATTTTCATAACCATAGTTTTTCATGTACAATCGAATGAAATTAAAAAAAAGATATGTTGTAAAAAATCATGTTGTGGCTATGCTCGATGTCCTCATAAAGTGTCTCTTAAGTATTACATTTAATACTTTAATTTCATTTCATTTCTTGAATTCTTCTATTTCTAGATTGAGAATGAATAGACTACTAAAATAAGTCTTTGTTTTTAATACAAGACTTTCAAAAATGTGATGAATCATTAACAAGTAAAAAATTAGTTACCCATGCAGTCAGAAATATGAAATTGACACGGTAAAACAATTCTTTTTGCTCTTTTTTATTCAGTGCATTGTGCACAGTCAAATATGTCCGGAAAACCGCGTTTTAACACAGTGCTTTTTCTTTTACTTTAAACGCGTTATAATTCGTAGTTTTGAACATTTTTGACTGTGTATAACACATTTAAACTCAAGAAGAATAGATATAACTCATATACCTTAATATTACAAACAATATTTACTAATAAATAAGAGATACCAGATAATATCAATTCGAAGAAAGTTAATTCTGAATCTAAAATGTCAGATCTTGCTTATTCACTACGAGATTGTTTTTCACTATTTGGAAGATACAGAAAAATATTAAATTTCGCTAGAAGACTATTGCTCAATTATTTACATTTACATGGCCATGAACCTAATCTTTGAAAAGAAATCAAACTATACTACTGTGTGTAAATCAAATAGAAAACAGATCGATCTATATTTCTCTGATATAAATCAATCTGCTAGTCTCAACTCTTGCTTTTCAGCAACCGAAGAAGTCGTAATTATTTTCAAACGTGCTTAAGCAAGTAATAAATACAGATGTAGAGTTTAATTTCGCCGACGTGTTTTGTGTTTATTTTATTGGAATAATAAAACACTCATCTGGGCTCTGCATTACAAGAACAAGCATATATTAATACAAATTTATTATAAAACGTATAAGCTGTCTAAATTAGGAGCATAATTGTTACTCTATACTACATTTAAAACAGAAGCAATACAATTATTTTCTAAAAACTACACAATAACACTGAAAGGAAATATACATACAAATTCAAAATTTCGAAAGGTGGGTGCAGGTGTGGGTGTGTGGGGTGTCGATGTGTGTGTGGATGTAACTGTGCATGTGGGTCTCTTTTCTTTTATACTACACTCAGCCACATTCGCAACCACACCCGCACTCTTTTGACCTCTAACAATGACACAAATGCACGGACACACACAAATTCATATTATTTCATATGACCCTCTCTACAGCCAAGGGAACAACAATTTTAAAATGTTTGTTTTTCTATTATCTTGTTTCTGTCCATCAAGGTATATTTTTCTTTTGATCATCATCTTACTCACCTGACCTGCCTTAAGTTTATCTTTCAGTGTGCATGTAAAATTATCAGAAGATTGCGCGGTGTATAACAGTTTTTTAACTAAAAGAAAAAAAAACTGCAACAAAGTGTGATTTCGACGGTGACTGGCTGCTTTAGTAAGTATGTTTCGTAAAAGAAAATAATACTGTCAGTGTTCCATGTAAGCTTGTCACTTCTATCAACAGAATTAAAACTACTTATTGCTCTTAATGTGTTTTACTTGACATATCTTATTCAATGGCAGAAGTTACATGGCTAGAATAGTGCAGCATACATTCCCTTTCTTTGTTCTCATTCCATTATCAGCGCCTATGACTGTCTACTTGTAAATAAATGGCAAGATGGCAAAAATCTGTTCTTTCTACATTTGACAAAAATAACGTGAAGTTTTAAATTTAAAAAGTAGCCAAGATGCTAATAATTGTGCTCACAACATCTATTCACGATTGAGAATCTCCAAAATATGTTACTTAACATCGTAAAGAACAACAATATGACTGCACGGTGGATTCCGTCTTATTGTGAGACCATGCTTTTCTCTCTGCATTTTCTTATTGTACTTTAGGTAAAGTTCTATGTTTTCTTCTTATCGTGATTTATTGATAAGACACTGAACAAATGTTACAATGTTTTCTCATATAGGTATAATCCATCAATATTTATTGGTAAACTAGCATTATTTTGTCAAATGATGAACGATAATTATGGCATCTATGTTCTTCAACTTTTCATAGGGCTAAACCATTAATACTGAAAACTATGGAAAATTGTTTGACAGAAAATACGTATTTTACTGCACTTCGTTCTAAGCTTATTCATCGTATCTTTGACTACTGCGATACTAAGACACTGATCCTTTCCGTTCGTCGCGTTTCTAAATCATTTTATCTTGCGGTCAACACATATGATCGATTTGAGTGGTCTCTGGGTCTTTTGCAGCGAAATACTATTAAGCAGATTGCTAGTATAATTCGTCCTGACAGAATCGTTTTATTGACAATCTATCAAGGTTGTAAACAATACGATAGTATTGGCTTGTTCATGTCATTGTTCGATATTCGATCATTTACACAATTGCGTTCATTAAATCTCCTTCAAGTTCGCGACTTTGACTTGGAACACTTCTTACAAAATTTGAAAAACAGTTCTTTGACTGAACTTTCGATCAAATCGCGAGAAAATGATCACAAGAGAACATGGACTCTCATTTCATCGATGCTTCAACGATGTAATATTCGCAAGTTATATTTCAAAAATTTGAAGTACAATATAAACGATATTTGTTGGCCAGTTCAGTACAAATTGGAGCATCTGGTCATTGCTGATTGTATGTACAGTCATTATCTTCACATTCTTCAACATTTACCTACTTTAAAAACACTTGTCATCCGAAAATTCACTATGAATGAAAATGATAGCACAGCATCAATACATGCTGAGGGCACTTTAGCTAGTTCATTGAGTTCTTTAACGATTATAGCTCATTCAATTGATACAGAAGTATTCGAAATCTTACTCTCTCCAATACCTTCACTTCAACATCTCAAACTCATTTCTCATAGAGATGAAATTGACTTTTTTTGTGATGGTTCCTACTGGAAATGCTTGATACAAATGAAAATACCGAACCTAATTAAATTCGAATTCTTCTTCTTGATGAAGTGTGAGAAAATGAACCAGTTTATTAGTATTCAGTCATTCATTAATTCATTTCAAACACCTTATTGGATTCATGAAAAATATTGGTTTACAGCTTGTTCGTATGTGCTCGAAAAGAATACGCTCTGGCTACATACGATACCCATCAGTGTCAAGAATCTTGAAAATTCAATGAGATGCGAAGTGTCGTCGATAGACAATACTTGTCGTTTAACTCGACGACCGATAGATCAAATTATTCACAATGGTTTGGACGATGTATGTACAAAATGGATTGCTCTGAGTTTATCATGATTCTTCAATATTTTCTATTTTCTTCTCTGTATATTACTGATGATAGCGTTTGTTTTTGTCTTGATTTTTTACAGACATTGACAACATTGATACTTTCTAATGATGGGTTGGACGATGCAAATCAAGATAAATACTCATATCCTGTTAGCAATGATTCTGAAAGTGAGTCAGAAATTATGCCTCCTCGCTCTACTCGTCTGTCAACATCTGAGTATTGGCGACGTAACTCCATGAGACCTAGACGAGTCAATCATAAAATGAATACTCAAATATTCCAACATCTTGCCGAAGCCCTTCGGAGTAATATGGTAAAAGTTACATTCTATTTATTTCTTAATTAGTCACAAATGTTTTTGTTGTTCTTAGACCATTACCAGCCTTCATGTCAGTCTTATTGAAATTAAATTGGAAGGAATCAAGTATTTGGCTAATGCACTTCAAAATAATACAGTAAAGCTATTTTCTATTGTTCTGATGGATTAAGTTTTTCAACATTCTTGTTTAGACAATGACCACATTAATGCTTATTGAAAACAGTATTCAAAATGAAGGAGTACAAGATCTTGCTTATGCGCTCGAAAAAAATCATGTAAATCTCATGATACATTGAGATCTGTCATTGTAATCTATACTGCCATGAATAGACACTGACTAAACTAACTCTTCAAAATAACGACGTCGGTGACGAAGGCATACAATATCTTTCCATTGCTCTCGAGAAAAATACAGTAAGAGCCATTCTTTATTCACTGTTGATAGTGTCAAATACCTATATTTCTTGTTATAGACGCTGACTACACTTGATCTTGGAAATAACAACATTACGAACCAAGGAGCATCACACTTAGCAAAAGCTCTTAGAAAAAACAGAGTAAAAATCATCGCATACTAATCTTTTTAACATATTATTTTTAAATACTTGTGCAGACACTTACTTCGCTGGATCTTCGAGTTGGTTTAATCGACGCTGATGGAGCCAAATATCTCTCTATGGCTATCAAAGAAAACAAAGTAAATATTATTTCTTATGAAAAAAGTTACTTTATATTCGTTTGTTTCATACAGGCATTGAGAGAACTTTATCTATTAAGCAATCTTATCCAAGACTTAGGAACACTGTTCCTTGCCGAAGCTCTTGAACAGAATACAGTAAACATCATATTTTACGTAAATCTATTTCTCATGATTGTTTCTGTGTTTTCAATCATAGATACTTAGCATTCTCGATCTTGGAAATAACAATATAACAGATAAGGGCGCACTTTATTTGGCAAAGGCCTTGAAGAAGAACAAAGTATACATGATTCAGTACTCTGTTTTCTCAATAGTCTCGAAACTTTTCACATGTAGACACTTCAAGAATTATGGATTCGCTACAATGATATTTCCTACGCAGTCAGTCAACAAATATTCCAAGAAGACAATCGATATCGTGCATAATAATTCAATTCACTTTTAATGTTCACACCGGAAATAAACTGCGAACTAGAATATGACTACTGAAAGTTTTGCAGATATACTGCTTAAAAAGACTCGACTACAAGTTGCTGCAGACATATTTGTATATACGCTAGAAAATCATGTTCTCTCATACTCTTGAGATTTTACAATAAAAGTGTATTATTAACTAAGAATAAAAAAATAAACTGGTATTTGTTCTGTAAGGTTATGGCATTCTCATACATATTTTATTCTTTCTCATTCAAATTATTTCACAATGAAAAAATACTAACATTGTTCCCGTAGATTGATATATTTTATGCTCGTTGTTCAGAGATTACATCAAAGGAGAGTTCATTTTTGAACACCAATCACGTAGAACAGATTCAATGGTATCCTTATTGTAGAGTTATCAGCGTCCGACCTGTTACTATTAAATACCATACAGGGTGGAATCTGCATATATTACTTCTTTTTCCTTGTCTAGAATATATTCTGATTCTTTCGCATATTGTGGGCATATGTATGTACTTCTGGATTGTCGATCTGTTCTTTTCGATTACAGATATGACATTTATTTTCTTTCTTATTTGTCATCGTTGAGTTTTTCTGCAACAAACGAGAGAAAGACAATGATCTTATGAACGTAAGCGTGTGTGTGGGTGGTGTGAGTACGGATGTGAGTTTGACTATGTATTACTGCATCCACATCCACACCCACACCCTTCTTTGCGAAAAGGAAAAGCAAGGAAATCTGCACGGAACCTTACAGGGTTTTCATTTTGTTACCAAACTTGGAAACCTTTAGAGTTCCATACGACAATATATGTCAGGGTAAAATAATCAAAATTTCTACTGTAATGTCAAATTTTGTATTCCATTATGAAACAAATTAGATCTTTCGATTCTTTTGCTTTATATAAGATCAGAACAAATACTATTCAAATCTAACTGATCTAATTTTTCTTTCTAAATATGCAAATTAATGATATGATTTAAGAGTTGTCGTATGATTATTGATTGTACTTATGTCTTTATTCATAACACTGAAGCATCTTTCTGTCGTAGCCGTTGTAATAGGAAATGTTAAATATAATACTTGGAATCGAATTGTCATATTTTTATAAAACTGTTATTATATCATCTTTTCTTTTCATCTGTTATCTTTCATTGTAACCATATTTGTATGGTAGAAATAGAAATTTAATTTTCGCAAAACAAACTAGTAATGTTGTTTTTTTGTTGTAGTACTTAACTCAATACTAAGTAATATGCTTGCAATTATGCCTTCCTCAAATTATAAGACGATTTTTTTTTAGTACTTTAAAAAGTTAAGCAGAAAAGCTAACCGAAAATTTTAATAATAAATGAAAATATTAAACCAACATAAACCTGTTGAGTGTATTGACTATTCCTCTGTATAAAGAAGTCATTATTAATTAGGTGTCAAATTGTTTTACAAATCAGTATTTCTTTCAGAAAAAAATAAAAGATGACTTTTTCAAATATTTGAGTCTCTCCATCATGTATCTTGTTTCTCATAATACATAATATTATATTTAGAATAAGATAGAATATATCAATTAGACATTACAAATCTACTTATAAAATTGTCGAATATATCAACAAAATGGACACTGTACCTAAATAATAAGTCAGACGATGACGAGAATAACACAAAGATAATTATTAAACGTTACACGGATAAATTTTTCTCTCACATATTTGCTGTACCATCGGATATCTTCTAAATTTTATTTGTGAAAATGTACTACTAAACAATAGTTTAATATTGAATATTATGGCAAAAGAACATTTAATTGTACAGTCTTTCAATTGGTAGTATATATTATTATTCAATATAATATTTTATTTGGTACATTGACAATCATTATCAATGATAATATCATCTCTTTTAGTTAAACATCAAAAAAGATGTTTTTTTTTTAATTTTAATTTATTCAATTTAATAACAATTTTAACTGCTACTACTACTATAGCAAAATTCTACTATTTGATAATAGTTATGTTTCGTCTTCTATTTATTCAATTTATTGAAATATTGGCATATCGAACTACTTAAATGTTTTTGAGCATGATTTTTTTTACTATTAAATTTACTAATAAATCTAAATATTAATGGGATTGAAAATTTCGTCAGTAGTTTTTTAATCAATCAAAATCAAAAGAGAATATATTTAATAGATCTTCGAATTTCATTTAATACAAGAAAATAAGATTACGAATTATTATTTATTATAGATAAAAGAAAAAATAGGGATGGTACCTACTAATACCGAAGTTCATCGTCCATGTGTGCTTAAACAACAAAATAAATGATTTAAAAGTGGTCATTATCGATCTCAGCATGAAATAAAACGCAGCACTAAAGTTTTTTTTCCTTATTTAAATTAATTCTATAAATAATAAAAAATATCTTTTATTAGAAGATCGAGTTGCAGAAAATAAACACGCACTTAGTTTAAAAAGATTAAATAAAGATATGCAAATTTGAAAAACTTTAAAACAATAAATAAATTAGATAAACAATTGGTGCTATTGATGAAGTCCTACAAATTATTATTATTATTATTTGAATATTTATCAAAATTTGTTTTCAAATATTTAACCATAAATCTAAGCAAACGATGATAGATTACTGTTACATGGGTAGATCATCTCTCTATCAACTAAATCTTTTCTATTCAGAATTGATACAATTTTCTAATAATTAATACGCTAATAAAATTTTCTCGCTAATAATGATTCATTTTTAATGATAAGGATTCAACTAAAAATAATATCTCATATTTATTTAGTTTTTTTTGTTTTGAATATTAAGAAAATAAAATAAAATCAATAAGGATTTTTATCTTAACAATCGATTTATTCTTAAACAAAATTATTTTGGTTTCTTTTTGACAATCTTCCTTGAAATAAGAATAACTAAATATTAAATTTAATAAATTAATTTTATGAGGGAATCTTCCGAGCTGCTAAAAAGCTTTTAAACTCAAAGTTTGTCCATCAATAGAGAAGGTATAAACTAGAAAAATTCTAATTGGATATTTGTGCAAGTGGTATTTTGACTGAGATATCGACTTATTCTTATAATTCTCCTGTAGCACTCCATTTTTCGATAAACTGAAAATTTCGAATTTTATACAGATCAGCATTGCAGACAGATTAGCTTGTATACATACTTTCACAATTTTCAGACAAATCATGTTCAGCATAAATATTTTGAAATATTCATATCTAGGAGATAATTCATCTGAAAATTCTGAAAGTTTGTAGGTAAGTCAATCTGTTTGAGATGTTAATCGGGTCCTATAGGAGAATTATAGGAATAAGTTGATATTTCATTCAAAGTATAACTTGTGAAAATATCCTCTTAGAATTTTTCTAGTTTAACCAATTGAGTCCTGAATTTTTTCTATCCAACCTAATTTGATGAAACCACTAGGAATGATAGAGCTAGGTGTGCTAATGAAGTTCCACTATAGGACAGATTTTGTTAATCCCATATTTTTATCCGANAATCAGGAAAGGTTTTCTCCACTATTATAAGGATAAAACATAGTGTTGTTCGGGGCGATTAGGGGGTTTGTAGGGACCCTCTTTCATATGGCCCGAACAACACCATGTTCGGTCCTTATAATAGTAGAGTGAATTTTTGTTGTCGCTCACGGAAACAGCTTTTTCTATCAACCACAAGAAAAATTCACTCCGCTATTACAAAGACAAAACAAAGTGTTGTTCAGACCGATTATAGGGTTTGTAGGGTCCCTCTGTCATGTGGCCCGAACAAGACTATGTTTTGTCCTTGTGATAGCGGAGTGAATTTTTCTTGTGGTTGATAGAAAAAGCTGTTTCCGTGAACTACAACAAAAATTCACTCTATTATTATAAGGACAGAACATGGTGTTGTTCGGGTCATATGAAAGAGGGTCCCTACAAACCTCCTAATCGCCACGAACAACACTATGTTTTGTCCTCATAATAGTAGAGAAAGCCTTTCCTCATTGATTATAATGCCTAAATTTAAAAGTTAAATATCCCCCTCTAGGCAAGCCATTAGCAGCTAATATTTTAACCTTGTTAGTTTGGCAATGAGAGCTTTCATTTGACCCGACTATATGCCACTTTTTCGATGGACAGTACAAACACCTTCATTGTAAGGTAAAAAGCTCTTCCTAGGTTCTCCGTTGACCACGGATGCCTAGTAGGTTTCAAACATACAACTGGATTATGTCACAACGAATATAGTAGGAACTGTTCATTCAACTGGATTCTTAAGTCAGAAATAGCTAGATACTATTTTGTCTATCGATATGAAAAGAGAAATTTTTCACCTGAATCTTTTGATGCAGGTGCCCAGATAAAATAAAATATATCATCAATTATTATGAAAACTAATGTACAATACACATTTACTACGGCAGATGTCTCACTTAGAGAAGTGACATTGCTCTGCCGATCAATATAGAAATGAATATATTCTTGTATCCTTCGTTCAACGTAGGTATTTAGCTGAGATGAGATATGTAATGGTTCAGTTTTCAAGAGTTCAGAAGAAATTGTTGTCACTGTTAGAAACATAATTCAGAAACAGACAGTGTTTCGTCTATCCATATCAAAAAGTGTCTTCACCTACGTACGTTCTTCAACCGAGTTACTTTACATATTTAAAGCAGACAATCAGCCATTGTCAAAACAAACATAGAAGAAGTCATTTTCAAGGTTCCACAAGTAATTAGCAAAGTTATTCTAGTTAGTTGTCGATATAAAAAAGAATTATTCTATCTTTCTACTTTAATGTGAGCATATTGAATATTCAAGAAATACAATCGCTGATTCTAAAAACGAATGAAAAAGAGACTATTATCATGGCTGAATTAGGGATGTAACGATGACTATTCATTGTTCATTAGTAGTACGGGAATATCGATGAACAGTGGGCCGATGGCACACCATCACCGATGCAGCTCTAATTCAGTCATGACAACATAGGGTGGATTTGGATCTATTTGTTGCCTTCAGTCATATCCAACATCATTTTTATCAATTGATAATTCACAATACATATGTGAAACATGACTGAGCACACAATCAAATAATCTGCCATCGTTACAAAATGCAGTAACATACGAAATTAATAAATAGTTGGACAAACATCTTAGTTCATTAATATTTGAAACTGGTGTGAATTCAAGAATGAATTATATTTATTTCGAGAAAATGGAGCATCGTCAATTGGTGGCTTAATATGTCGTAAATGACTGCTTATTGATGTATAAGTTTTTTTCTGAAACTCAACTTAATCAACGCCCAACAACCGTCGGCTAATTCTCTAAATGAAGCTGATGTAGTTACACTAATCTTTCTATCCTATTCACTTACAGCTTCATCAAATAGATAATCAACAGATGGTTTATGTAAATAACTATTAGTAAATGCAATATATAAACTAATATAATCGGATTGTGATCAATCAGATGAACAATAACTACAACGACAAACATCATCAAATAAAAATCATTGTATATTGAGAGCAAATATGAATCTAAATTACCAGTGTATTAGATTCAAGCAAAGATTTGTTTTATAGCTGAAAATTACAACATATATTACAAGATGACAAACGAAAACCAACATCATTTGCTCGTTATAATTTTTATGTGAATTGCCATCATTATAATTCTCTATCAAATAAATTAGAAAAAGAAGATACTGATTTAGTTATCATTTCATTATTGATATTTACTTGATTGTGAACATGAACCAATTGATAAAATAAAACGGCATCGAATTAAAAAAACGAAAGCAATGAAACAGTCAACATCTATGAACTGTGTATTTCTATTTTCCTCAAGTCTAATCTGAAATTCATTAAATATTACTTCATCTTGCTTATATTACTTACATTTTTGTTCGTCTTCATTCAGATATATAATACTCAGATATGATAGATGCCTTGTTATCTGTTATTGTTGATGAAAACTGTTTTTTTTCTTTGTTACATTTGAATCTATATTTGATATAGTTTTAGATAAAACGTTTCTTGTGTTGATTTATCTCGTTTGAACACTCGTTATTCTTTCGTTTTGATATTACTCATTTATATTCAATATCTATGTTCGTCAGAAGTGAACTGAATTCAGCACGAATCAAGCTCAAATCCACAGTACCTGATTCAACATTTTTCGCTGTAATATCAAAAGAATTCTCAGAAGACGTCTTTTCTGATCGAATTGATTTCAGTGAAATTCAAGCATGACTTGACCTTTTTTCTTTTGCTTACAATATTTATGATTTGCTCAAAATCGAATAACATTAATTTTATGTGTTAATGTTTCCACTAACTGAAATTAACATAAGTTGAGTCGAAACGGCCAGAAAATATTTGAGAAAACATCCCCATCCTGGTACGGATCGAATAAATAGGCTGAGTTTTTTATCAATGATAAAAACATACTTACACTTCGTATCCATAAAGACAAGGTTAAAGAGAACCTTGTTATATGTACTACTATTGGCTTCAACCAAAAAGTACTATGTCGCAGATAGGAAAAATCAAGGCATCATGAAGAACAGTCACTTTATCAAAATAGAATATAAATAGTTAAATGATTTTTTGATTAAAACATGTCGTTCATTCGTACCTCTTTCCTCTTCTTCGTTTTCTCTTTTCGCTCCAACTTAATATATATTGATAGCTCCTACGATATAAATGTTTTTTTTTCTTGCATACTGTTAGTTATACTCGTCTACGACCTCTGGCCAGGTTTGTTTTATGAAACCTTTCGTTCTTTCTCATGAATCTTGTTCTCTAGTAACGCATAAGATTGAAACAAGGGTTACAGAATAAACGTAAGAATATAACTAACAGTATAAAACAACAACATTTGTATTTTATGAAGTATTAATATGTACTGCGATGGAGTGAAAGAAGCAAAATAAGAAGAGACAAGACATATGAATGAAGGACACGTTGTAATCAAAAGATCATTTAATTATTTACATTATATCTTGTTAAAGCGGTGTTCTTCATCATGCATTATTTTTTCTTCTCTGCGAAATAGTAAACATTTTTGTTGAAGCCAATCGTGGAACTTATAAACAGGCTCTAGCTAACCTTGTCTGTATGGATACGAAGTGTGAGTATATTTTTATTAGTAATAAAGAACTCTGCTCATTTGCTAGAGTTATAACAGACATATTCAATTATTTCTCGTTAACGTGACTTTTCGGTCACCATTTATGTCTATGATATGATAGTCATATATCAGAAAAGATATGCTATTTATCTAATATGGTTCATCTGTCACCCTCTTACAACTACTTATCTTCATAATAACTGTGTAGTTTACAAGAAGCGCTCAACAACTGTAATGCTCTTTCTTTGACAACGTACTACGACTAATTTAATGGATGCCTATTTATAAAAGTGAAATTTTCTGTAAATCTTATATGTGTCAAAAGATTTCATCAAAGTTGGGTTGCATTGGATGAGTTCCTTACACATTTGTATTTAAATGAATATTGAATGGTTCTAAATAGTAGTCCATAGCATTGTATAACTTCTCAAGACGGTCTTGAGATCGCCAAGATTAGAAGGTTTTTGCTAAAGTTAACCGGTTTTTTTGTGGTATTGATAGGCAAAAAACATTATAAAACACTTGAGATTTGGTAGAAAAAAAACAAAAACCTTT
The DNA here is from genome assembly GCA_905329745.1 of Rotaria sp. Silwood2. Lineage (NCBI taxonomy): Eukaryota > Metazoa > Rotifera > Eurotatoria > Philodinida > Philodinidae > Rotaria > Rotaria sp. Silwood2. The sequence goes on along the minus strand of CAJNSZ010000763.1, from coordinate 31,474 downwards.
CTACATTGAAAAGAAAGTTACCTCTATGAGTTCTACGATTCTAACTGACTCTCACGTCTATAACAAGCATAATTTTTTGTACAATAGAGAATTTATAGATCAGAATCATTGAATTTAAATGTATGATAATAATCTAATATATTGTCCTACATTTAAGGTTCATAACTAGGTCAAAAATTCATTACTTTCGCAAAGATTTGATCAATATTTATGGAGTCAATATTGACGACTATTATAGATTCTCTGGTGTAGGATGATTTTCTAGATGTAACAGTTTATTTATACTTTGAATTTTATATGATTAAATGCAGCTTGAAAAATTGTACAAGATTAGATCAAAAAGTGTTTTGGTGATCTGAAAATTGAAGTTACAAACGCATCAAAACTAGAAAAAGACAGTCTTTTTACATCTATACTTTATTATTAAGAGTTTGACATTGACAATCATATAACTACACACATCAATGACAAATATAATTTATAATACATCTTAATTTTTAGAATATCTAAAGTCACAGCAACAGTGAAACTTATATGCATCTGATTATTTTGATCGTTTCCGAGAAAATTTCAAAATACAACACAATAAAATTTCTATGAATAAGACATAATGAATCAGCGGCTTCAAAAAATCTGTACCGACTAAATCTTTCGAACAATGTTGTAATATCAAAATAAACTTGAATTAGCCGGTAAAAATGAATCTTCTTTCCATCTACGACATGGAAAATTAAAACAAAAAAATTTACTCTTGATCAATGTCCAGAAAATAGTTTGGTTTATCTCTAAACTGCAATACAAATTAAATGAAAGATTATCTTATGTACGTGACATCAATAATATAATTTATTAGAATAAGAAATGAAATATTTGTCTAATTTGATCAATAAATAAATTGAAATTATTTTAATAGAAATAATCTTTTCCTTATACACACAAATTTATCTAATTCAAATATTGATTTTATATTTCTAAACAGATTATTTATTAAATATCTCGTTTTATTCTCTTTTTTATTGTAAATTTCCTTAAAATAACAGAGATATTTTCTTTTTCTTTTAGCAACTTATTAACAGACCTAACTGGTCAAGGAAGTTAAATTCCGTTCTAATACCCTTGCAGACTTATATGTTCTTTTCGATGGTAAGCAATTCTTCCACATAAATCAATATCCGTTACTTTTAAATGAACTTCGGAGACAGTGAATATTAGACAAGAAATGAGTTCACTTAATATCATTCGATTCAAATAATGTTGTCTCTTTTTTTCTATTTTTCCAACCATGATGAAGTTATACAAATAAAAAAAAATCTCATCAAGTTCTTTCTTCGTGTTTTTTAGAGCAAAAATATTATGAATAAGCCAAAAAAATTCATATTGTTTTTTGTTTAACTTTTATTTACGCTTAATCTTCTTCTTGCTTCTCTATTGGTAAACACCTTTTTTTTTTCTTTTTTCTTGTAATCAACGGAAAACAGGAAAAAAGAAAATGTAAATGAGTAATGCAAGAAAATAAAAGAAGCAAAAACAGACTTTGAGCAACAACACGTTGACATAACAACATTTCTATTTTTCATATTCTCTCATGCGTTTTTTTCTTTTCTGTTTACTTCATCTCAGTAATGGTGGTATTTTTTAACTGTGCATCGTGTGATGACTAGACTACATAAATTATGTGCCATTTTTTTATTCAAAATTATTTTGATACATCTTGCAAACCAGCAAACATATAATTGTTTATCAGCGAGTTCATGTGGATGTTCAGCTAATTCAGCTATTTTAACAAAAATTGTTGGAGGAGAATCAGCTTCCAGTCAAACATGGGGATGGGCTGCATCTCTTCGTTATGCATCTAGTGATTCACATTTTTGTGGTGGTTCAATCATAACTAATTCACATATTCTAACTGCTGCTCATTGTACTGTAAATTTACAATCACCTGCTTCGATTCTTGTTTATGTCGGATCAATATATTTATCTGTAAAAATTCAAGTACGTGGTGTTTCAAAAATATATGTTCATCCAAATTATTCGCACGTTACTTATGTCAATGATATTTCCATACTTAAATTATCATCTACATTAAATCTTGATCAAATTGGTGTTGATCTTGTTTGTTTACCTAACGTGTCATCAAGTATACTTGCTACTACAGAATATCCAGCAATTGATACCAATGTAATGTTCACAGATATTAATCAAATTTATTTATTTATAAGCTGTTATTGACTTTTTATTTGTAGCTTATTGCCATCGGTTGGGGTTATATATCTGAACGATTTGCTGTAGTGTCTAACACACTTCAACAAGTAACAATTAAAGTAATAGCTGCAACTAGTGGCTATTGTAAAAATGTAAACATTGATGATTCATCTAAACAGTTTTGTGCTGGAATAATGCCTACTGGTGGTAAAGGTAAATTTTTATAAATTTCATATATATGTGATATGATAATTTATTTTCTTTTAGACACATGTCAAGGTGACAGTGGAGGGCCATTATTAATGTTTACTTCCAATAATGTTTGGGAACAAGTTGGAATAACTTCAAGTGGCATTGGATGTGCAAGAGCTAATTATCCTGGTATTTATACACGAGTCGCAGCTTATCAATCATGGATAAATATAACAGTTAATAAGGCAAATAATGTATCGTTTGTTACTTATATGATTTTCATTCAAATGATTGCATTAATTTTATTTTATTGCTAATCAAAATTAATTGGAAATTGTCTTCCAATTTTTAATAAACATTTATTTCATGTATTATAATTTAATCGCCTGTTTTCTACATATATTTTTGTATACATGAATAATTTTGTGGAACTCACGTATATTTTCGAAGAAAATAGTGAGTGTAAGTTTCAAGTTCAAGGTTTCGCGACTCCCACCTCCCCTTCCATTACAGACACCTAGCAACGTAGGCTCCCATTACAGACACCCCGCATTACAGGCCTTATCAATCAATATAAAAGATGTTAGATTTTCTAGTTTTTTTTTTGGAAAATTGATCAAGTTATTATTTTAAAAAATAATCAATATCATTATTT
>CAJNSZ010000763.1:0-28332 GCA_905329745.1 Rotaria sp. Silwood2 | reverse complement strand
ATAGGAAAAGCAGAGATTTTGTCGAAAACAAATTTAAATGAGTTTTTAGACCCACTTAACTTCTTTTTAAAACCTATATTTTGACGCTTCTTTATTTTTTAATATTTAAATTTCATTTATTTCTATTTACTTTTGAATTAATTATCAATAAACAGCGGAGATAATTAATGTTTTTTTTGCATTTGCCGCTGTTACTTGTCAGAAAGTTTTACTAACCGTTGAAATCGCTCTTAAACAACCGAAACTACTTTTGTTTTACGACTCTCTCGATTTAAAAGCTTTAATTGTTCTGTGCAAACATTTAGGAGAAGGACTTTATAAAAATCGTTATTGTCATTTCTATTTGCGATGGGGTGGCGATCACCGGAACGCTTAACTACTGGATCAGCCAGTGAATACAAGTTGAAGTTGGTTTTTAACATTTTTCGAAATACAAATTAGCCTATAGCGACATCTAATTTTCCAAATGGACTAGGATACTATTTTCAAGTAGACTTTGATCATGCAAAACAATGTTAGTCTGAGAGATCAATAGATTAAATTTGCAGCTTTGATAAAGAATATCGCATATTTTGTATGTTACAGTCAAGTTGACATTGTTTATTATAATTTTTAAAAAATCTAGTCATTTCTTGTTTAAAATAACTCTAGGGAGATATAACGTATTCTATCAGATACTTTTTCATACTTGTCAAGTAATTAAAAGCTAAAAAACACAAACATGCAAGATATCTCACAAAAACGATGATCAATTAACATATTCGAGTAACTCCACTATTGAGCCAGTTTTAATCACAAGGAAATCTTTTTTCAAAGACTGAAATAAGCTTTTATTCTTAAAGAAAAAGTTCATTAAAACTAAACAAGTAGCACTTTTGGCTACAATAAAAAACTAGGCCTTTTTTTCAATGTCAAAACCGATATGTACTGTTATTTTCGAAATTTACTCGAATTTTTATCATTAATTGTTTTCATAAGATCATTCAAAATCTTTCATCGTGACTTGGAAAACACTAATCTGATGAAAAGAAAGAAAAAGGCCTAACACATTCGTTTGTAAAGTTGTTAGAGCTTTTGAAGAATCACGAGCAACCTTCTTTGAAGAAAAAACACTAACTAGTTGATCCTTTTAAAATATGTCATACAAATAACTAAAGAGCAATAAAAGAAGATCTAAATGATCTAAAGATCATCATAATGATAGAAGAAATTCCAGTAAATTTCGTCAACAACAATACATATCGTTTTTGGCATTGAAAAACGCTTTATTTTTGTATTGTCTTTATGAATAGAACTCTGATAGTCTTCTTTTTTATTTGAAAAAGAAGATTTTTGATTAAACTTGCTCAGTTTAGTAATGAAAACTTTTGGAACATCCTGTAGATTAAGTTTTGTTTCATAGAAAGTCTTAGATCATTTATTTCAATAGTTCTATTCCCGAACATATCAACATTGTAAAATGGTTCTCATTTTATCTAATGAATAAAAAATGTAGACATTTATTTAAAAAATCTTTCTCATTTAGTTATGATGAAAACGAGTTGAAACCGACCGATCAAGGCCAGATGCGATATATATTTATATTAATAATATCATCAAAGCAAACAACTAGTTTTGCTTTTTTTTTCCTCTAATTGCCAAGTTTATATGTAATTAATCAATATAAACCATTTATATGCAATACACAACAAATGAACAAAATATAGTTAAGAGAATATTTTCTATGATTATCTTCTATATCAATATAATCATTTGTTTATCATAGTATGACAACAAATGCTTGCCATTATTCTTTCAACTACCTATGATAAAATCTAAAAGATATGTGTTGTGTTTTTTTAGGTTCCGGCTGTTGCATGTAATAGAAGACTTGTAGGAAAAAAAAAGAAATAAAAAAAAGTAATAGACACATAGTGCCCATCTGGTGGTGTTTCTTCTTTCTCATGCCCGAGAAGAAGAACAAGAAGAAGACGAGGAGAAAAAAGAAAAAAGAAAGAAAATCATCATTCTTTCTTACACCCTTACGTGTTCGCTCGTTCGCTAACAAAAAACGCACAACTATCGCCGGCTGTGTGTATATATGAAGCGCGTACCAATGAATGACGGAAGACAGATGGGGCAACGACGACAACAGCAGAAGTGTGTTACTACTGTTTGTTGTTCATTTGACGTTCTTTATCATTCACAAGAACAGAATAGCTGCATCTGGATTGATTACAATGCCAACAACGAGCAGTTCTCAAGTGGATAAACTCTTTTTTTTCTTAATATTTAACAATAAATGTTTTTTTTTCTTCTATCTAGAAACGTGCTCGAAAATCTATTGCACCTACACGTCCACAAATAGTACCACCACCATCAACAAATACACCTATTGATGGAACAGTATGTCATTTATGTGGCTATTTAGGACGAACAAGATTAATGTCAATTGAAAAAAATGGTTATAGTTTTTTACGTAATTTACCACCAGCACCTGGTGCTTTACCAGTAAATGATAATACACGTCATGTTCGAGCATGTCATTTATGTGCCTTGTTACTCGATAAACAACGAGAACTTAATCATACAACAAATAATTTTTTTTTCAAAGGATTTTTCCGATCAACAGGTTCATGTCATACTAATATTGGATTATCAACGAAAATAATATTAAATCCTACTGATGAAAAAGAACAATCATTAGGTAAACAAAAACAAAAAAGCAAGAAAATTTCAATAAAATATTTAATTCCTTTTAGATAAAGAATCATCAATAGAAGAAACACCTTCATCATCAACTCCACAATCGATTGTTATCGAAACTGATAAATCAACAGAACAACAATCAAGATCAATACCTCCGCCATTACGTAAAACTACTATATCTACTAATAATAAGTAAATAACTTCTTCGATGAAATTTTCATTTTAATTTCATATAGTTTTCGATAAGATAGAGAAACAGAAGTTAATTGATATTTTTTTAAGGGTACTACCTTCCTTTTGTAATCCAAAATTCTTGGTTTTTTTTTTGTGGACATTGTATAATCTGAAGTAGGAGTATATATTTATTGGGTTTGATCTTTGAGATTCAAAGATTGTCTTTAAACGTTAGAAAAATTCGAGAAGAAATTAAATAGAGAATTGTATTGTTCTCAAGTCAAATATTTTTTCATGAATAAAAAGTGCCGAAATGCTCGCCTTGTTCCAGCCTAATATGTCCGATTCAGTTGAATCTTTTTTCACAATATCCTATACATTGTGTGGAATAGGTCTTCGATAATTTAGCTTTTTTATTCGAAAAATAAAAAGATACCTATTCCAAATAAGATCTAGTGCCTGTGAAAAAAATGTTCAGCTTGATTGAACATAACCTCTCACAGAAAACCGGTAGCTATTTTCGTCATTGTAATCTCAGTGTCTCATCGAAGACAACAAAGTATTTCATAAAGTTGACATTCGATAAAAGGCTAATAAAGAAAAATACACTGACTAATTAATTGCATTTTATTTGTTCTCAACGAATATTTCGTTCGTGGAAAAATTTGATATATCAAGATGATTAGTAAAGTTTGAACGCATAATGAATTTTTCAAATCTTTATTTTCTATTTGAGTTCATCGTAAGTCGAATGAATTCCACAGTGTTTTCCAAACTATGTTCAAATTTGTCGATAAGCAAATTCGATTTTGAAATGTATTTATTCGCTTAGTTTTTCGTGTGAAGGAAATTTCGCATAACTAATCCGCATTATTTGCAATAACATGTGTTAGGATGCTTTAAAACTTCAACATAAAAAAAAAAAAACTAATTTCCTTCTCTCTCAAGAATGAAACATGTATTTCGACAAACTATTTCAGTACATTCTAAGAACGATTCAATCTAAGCTTTTGAAATTAACTGTAAAATGAATATACTCTAGACTATCTACAAACTCACTAGGCTCTATCCATTGAATATAGTCACAACTTAAAAGCAATTTACTACTTGAAGACTTTCCCATCGTTAGAATAATATTCCAAGATATGATTAATAACAACATGAATCAATCAGTGACTTTTACGAGTGCACAGGAATCAGATTTCAACGCTATTATTTAATATTCTTCATCTGTTTTTCATTATAGTTCTCTTGATTTTCATATATTCGATGAAATGTCTTCATTAGATTCATATTTAACATCAATTCGTTCACGTTTTTTATCTGATTATGCATCATTAATATCTTCAACAAAACAAAATCCATATGATTCATGTCATTTATGTTTATCAATAAAACCTCATGGTACACTTTATACTATATTCAAAAGTCAATTTGAATTTCTTACATTAACACAAATTGATGTATGCACATTATGTTATTATAATTTAATGGATCAATATAGAAAACAAATAAGAACTTATCGTCGACCACGACCACAATGTTATATATGTCGTTGTCGTATAAATTTTATTGATTGGGAAATAAAATTATTAGAAACAGAATATTTTCCATTTTTATTAACTTTATATAATGAAAAAAATCTTCATGAACAATTATATGATAATCAACGTTTAGCACTTTCATGTGATCAATGTTTTTATAGATTACTTTTTCAATGTATTGATCAACAACGACAAAATATTCCAATTCAACAACGAACTTATTCATGGCAATGTACATATTCATATGAAAATGAATATTATCTTGATACAAATGATTTTTTTTATACATCTTTATCATCGAAATAAAAAAAAGAAACGAACAAATCCACATTGAAAATTTAAATATATGTTTAAGAAGAATTTTACAAATAATGTGAGAATAGGTTTATGTTGTTGTTATTGTTTTTTTCTTTTTGTGATTGACTAGTTGAACTTGCTGAATAATTTAGATTTTATTTCATACAATACTCGTTTTTGATTGTGAAAGACGAGAATACATATTATTGTCATTTACAATTGACATTTGATTTTCATTTATGGATCCATCAGTAATAATAGATGATTGATGTTCATCTTCATTTTCATCAATATGAAATAATTCATCTGTTTCATCAAACATTGGTGCTGGTCGTCGTCCAACAACTAAAATTAAATCATCGGATGATGATGATAATAATGGTACAACTTGATTACATTCCATACGTGTTACATCAGTATTATTTACCTAAATAAATAAAAGAATTATTTTGTTTCATTTTATTTTTCTATGAAAATACTTTATAAATTCTCATGCATGGTATTAATGTTCCTTCTAATTCAGCTGGTCCATTTGGTCGAATTTTATTTATATAGACACCTGTACCATACAGACGATCAGATATTGAAAAGCCAAAATCTAGTACACGTTTATCACGTTTAAGTACAACTGTTATTGTATCATTTGCTAAACGATCTCTTGTAAAATTATCATATTTTGTATCATAAATATTTGTTCCGATTGGTTTATCATTCAGAATACATGCACTTTGTCGTTCATGATCCGAATGACGTGACGGTGGTTCGCGTAGTCGACCATTAGATGGTGGTGTTCGATAACCAGACACCGGTGGAAAGATTACCATTGGACGATTACCATTTAGTGTTGTTATCGGTATCGAATGTATTTGATGTTTAAGTAGAAAATCACCTGGAACACAAATGTATAAACCATAGTTTATATAATTACAATATCAAACTCTACAACTCTGATATAATTTGGTAGATAAGTATTCTATCCAGATTTTCTTTTTGGGGAAGGACGAGTTAAAAATCTGGGAGAGTGTGAACATCTGGTTTTTGGAGCAAGGACATAGTAATATAAATCCTGAACTAGATACAACAAAGCTTTCATAAACTCTCTTTAACTTACTATCATTTCCATTTGAATGAGGTATTTGATAATGTTGATGATCATTAACAATAATTTCTTTTGTTGTTCCTTCACTATTATCACTAAGTCTATTATCTGTATGTGAACTATCCCAAGATTCCATAGCTGAATCAACAGATGGCGTATAATCTTCTAGATTATAAAAAATAAACAAAGAAATTCAATAATAATTATTATTTTATACTTTGTTGTTGATGAACTAATCGAGATATTTTTAATGTTATTTCATCACCACTTGTTTGTAATAATTTAATTGCTTCATTAAGACCTTTACCACGTAGACTAACATCATTTATTGCTAATATTCGATCACCAATATGAATTGCATTTGTTCTATATTAATTCAAATTTTAGAAAAAAAAAAGAAAACAACTGCTAGCACAATCCTTGTGGGATTAAAATATGAAACATGATGTAATAAATATTGCTTTATCACCGGAAGGTTTTTTTATTCTATCTATTTTAGGATACTTTTCTTCAAAATCTCTAATAGAAAAAGCTCACATTACTATTATTCTTTTCTATACAAAATTCATCTAATACTAACGCTTATTTCTTTTTCGAAAAGTGTTTAGAGAATAGGTCATAAATTCGTCATACCGCTGAGCGCTATTAGTTCTTCATTTACTTTATTTGGATATACAAAAGTTTTTCTCTATGATTAACAAGCGCTAGTACATTATGTTTCACATTTTAATCCTACATGATCTACGCTACCAGTTTGCTCTGTTCAAATCACTATTTAGACTCTTTCTAACGTTTACAACCGTGGAAAAAATTGAAAACAAATCTTATTCAATAAATATCTTCTTGTATATAAAACTTACTTATCAGCTAATCCACCTTCACATAAATCCGAAACAATAATTGGTTCAAATACATCTTCACTGCCTGCTATTGTTAAACCAAGTGGACCACTAAAACATAAAATAGTTGTGACTATATTGTATTTCTTTTCTTTTTGATTACCCTTGTCGGTGTAATTGTACTTTATAAACAACAACATTTTCACAAAGATTATCTTGTGAATAGATATCATCTTTTTTTATTCTTAATCGTACGATATCATCACAATTTTTTAGTAATGATGAAATTTCATTTAAAATTTTTCCACGTAATGAATGCATATCAATAGATAGAAGATGATCACCTGCTTGAATCATTCCACAACGATAAGCTACACTACCACGTTTAACATCACTTATGATTGGAATTTCATCAATTTGAGATGAACGAGAGTCTTTTCAATAAAAACAAAAATCAACAACTTACTAGGGAACATTCCCAGGTGTCGGAATGCTTTCCAGTCGAGACTTAGAGCATCTTGTAGATCTTAGTGAGCTGTGTCTACAGTAAAAAGAGTTTGGGTTTCTGGTTTGTTTCTGAGAAGATCGAACATATTTAGTGAATTTCCACTGTAGGGCCTGAAATTTGCAACAAGGCCAGATTGTCGAATTTTGATCTGAAACTTTGGCCACATAAAGATGTCATCTAGACTAGTTTTCATAAAAAGTTTCAGAACTTTTGGGCTACGTCTCTCTGAGATATGAAGCCTTCAAAAATTACATACCATATATATTACCTATCAAAAACGCCTTATACCTTGAGGACTTCATATNTACTCTGATCAATGTTCAATGCTTGCTCTTTCTCTTTCTCTCGTTATAATATCTATTCTTGTCCTCTCTCGTTCTACGCTGGGTATATAAAGAGTAGACAAGAGAGAATAAAGGCATTCTGGTGTGGAATAAACATTAAAATCGTTACAGTGAGCTGCATAAAGCTAAGGCAAGAACCGCAACAATGAACTTGTTCTAAGAGTAACTAATATGTAGGTTAGTGTGTGCTAAGCGGAGGCTGAAATAGTCAAATATTAATCATATTACATTTGAATGTTTCTTATTGACATAATAAGCAAACGCGTCTCTCGGTGAATAAATTTTCGACTGAACAAACAATACATAAAAAATTAGAAAGCAATAAAAAAATGATTTAGCAGAAAGTTTGTGTTTATGGATAGCAGCTTCGAAAGGACAAGTAGCTATAAGGCCATCTTTCACTCTTCCATGTCTTCGATAAAAATTATATGTCTATACAATCAACAATAGATTCTGAATATAGTACACTATTTTATCTTTTGCCCATGTCAAGAAAATTTTTAACTCTAACCTTTAGGGACCTTCAAAAAAAAATTGTTTTCGTAAACTTTTTCATGATCTATAGGTTTATTGACACTTGATTAAGTTAAATAATTTTATTCATCAAAAGATTTTTTTGACTCCAAATCAGTTACAAATTAAAAAGAGCTCACAGTAATGCATTTCAAAAACTAATTCATTATGAGCGTTTTTTGACCTCCTACAGTAGTTTAAATCAAAACAATTATGATATTCCTAATCAATAGTGTCAATGACCTATAGATCATAAAAACGTTTACGAATAAAATATTTTTTTGAAGGTTCCAAAGATCAGAGACAAAAATTGTCTTGACATGGACAAAAGATAAAATAATTACTATATTCAGAATCAATTGCTGATTGCATAAACATATTATTTTTATTCAAAACATGAAGAAATGAAAAGTAACCTTATAGCTACTTGTCTTACATTAAAAAATCCAAATTTACCATGGACATATTTGAGAAGAGTGTTTAACGATTTTGGTCACTGATTTGGCTGAGGAAGAACAGATTGGATTAGCTGAAGGATATTTCACGAGTATGTTTTGCAAAAGGTTGGCTTGTCGAACAACAGTAATGAGAGATGTACAAAATTCATCAATTGATATGTTTGTATATGAATACAATGCTAAAGAATCTTTTTCATCTTTTGTTGAGAACAGTTCCTTTGATAAAAACAAAGTTTCATCGGGTACATTAACATCAGAATCATCAGCTGGTGTTTTCTCATCTAAATCTTCAGATAAAAGTGTGCCAAAGTCAATGTCGGAATAATCATGAAACGCATCTCTTCTCTCTGATGAGCTTTGTACCTCCCTAGTTGAAGAGGCACAATCGACAACATTTGTGGGTTTCATAATAACATAGGGGGATAGTTCTTCCACTAGATTTATGCTTGTTTGTTTACGTACAAGGCTATTTATTAATGAACGCCGTTGCTTATGACAATTTTCGGCCTTCTTCATTGCCAACAATAACTATTCATCCATTCAATATAGATTAATAAATTTTAAACACTACAAAAGTGGAAAAGAAAACACTACCTTGTTAAAAATATACTACCAACACTACGATTAACGTTCACTAGATCAAAAATTAGAGGAGTTTTTCAAAAGTTTTACACAAACAGCACTTGAACTGCACCTACACGTTTTGAAATATTTGAGTTTAACTGTCTGTTCAAGATCAATTTGAAATAAAAGCATTTACTTTTTTTTTGTTTTAATCTTTTAAATCAAATGCGTATCAGAATCTGAAGTGCAGTGTCGGACGAATAGGTATCACCGTAACACAGCGAGCGACATAGTTCGATGAGCTCTAAGAGATGTTGTTTCCGTAGAATTAACGGGAAAGCCACCAGGCAAGCTAGAGAAAATCAATTCTTCCAGAACAACCTTGAGCTCCCTAGTTATTTTGATTTTAATTTTTAATTTTGTTTTCCCTATCAGAGATTTTCAGAATCTTTGCTGTACGTTTCCGTAATGATTTGTTTAATCAAGGTGATTGTATAATAAAGCAGGTGCCAAATTACCAATCAAGCGTATCAAAAGATTTTATATGAATTATATGAGCATGAGAATCATCATAGTACCCTGATTACTTTTCACAAGTGTATTTTATGCCTTATCACAGTTCAATTTTTCATATCTATGTTCTCTCTCAAATATCGAACAACATTTTTTATCGATGCTCGTTTAGTTATATTCATATTTCGATCGGTTTAAGTGTGCTGATTAGAAACATTACATCTTTTTTTCAAAATTATTCAGATAATAAGAAACATTTGAAGACCTTTTTGAAAGCTCTGAAAAGCTATTTTTTAACCTAAAAGTCCCTTAAATTCCGATTTAGATTCATGTAAAATAAGTTCTTTTGATGCAGAATTTCTTTCTCTATCGGAGCATATAAGAACTTCTTAGACACTCGAAATTTTTCCTATCGATGAACACCAAACACTTCCCAGATTGAGTCACATTATTACAAATCATTTAGTTCTTTGAAGCTTATAAGGTTACTGTATCTATAAGTGTACCATAGGCATGGACAAAATCGATTTTTTTGGAATCGGAATATTATCTGATTTGGCTATTATAAATTTTTATCAGATTGAAATCGTTTGTACCAAATATGTATCTTTCCATTGAAATTTAGCTTTTAAAAAAATATACTTCCCTCTCTAAATATTGTCCAGGTCACGTTTTGAGAGGTCCATTTAACTCCTGGTCACAGAATGAAGAAGGCTATTATTGTATTTCACGAAAATGCTTACGATTCTAATATTATTGTAGTTTGGAACTGGATTCAGATCGAAATCGCCGGTTTTTATTCTAATTCGAGGTCGATCGCTCATCCCTAGTGCACTAGCAAGATGTTTTTACCTTATATGTCATCCAATGCGCTCTTTCTGATGGCGCTATTTTCGATTTGAAATATGATGGTTACTAAAGCACTTCTTGTCGAATCATTATATTACTTCAGAGCTAATTTTTTCTGAACTGATATTCAACGATTTTCAAACATCAGGAATCTCGTATGATTTGAAGTCAAAGTCATGCGTGAAATCAGCACAAAAACCCGAGCCGGGTGTGGGTGTGGGTGTGGGTGTGGGTGTGTGGGTGTGAGTGTGAGTGTGGGTGTGGGTGTAGGGTGTGTGGGTGTGGGTGTGTGGTGTGGACGTGGGTTTAGATGAAGACAGTGACACCGACACTCACACCCAGCCACACCCACTCCCAGCCGCACTCTCACTCAGTCCTCTATTGAACGCTACGAAGCGAATTTTCTTTGAAGAAAAAGGTAGTGAAATAAGTTTTCTAACAAGAGATGTAGTTTAGTTGCATTCTGATATTCAATGCTAGTCTAACTTAGAATTAGTTTTAGAAGAATTTGATTCTGATTTTGCCTACGAAAGATTTGTACCGCCATCTTTATGACCAAAAACAATGCGATGAGCAATTCTTTTGTAAAACCATTTCATATAATTTCCACAACCATGACAATACCTGAGTTTTCTTAATTCCGATGCTCTTTGAAGATGAATTTGGTACGAGATGTTGTAACAAAGAAATCCATTTTTCATCATTCGAAGAGTAAACGATGCAAAATACTTTTTAAAGAAACGTGTTTCGCGTTTTCCCCCTAACTGTGACTCTCTAAAATGCGTTTCTTGTAGACCGATATGAGTTTAACAGCGTTTTGCTTCGGAAACGCTTCGAAACGTAATCTCAAAAAAAGCGTTTCGGATCGTTTCAAAAATGAAGGCGGCCAACCGTGTTCTATCTAAGTAAAAATACTGCAAAATGCACTCCCTCTCGAAAAAACGCAGCAAAACGCATATCGAATCTCGGAAACGCGTTCTGCAGTGCGTTTCCTCAAATATTTTACGCCATGGGAAGTTGTTGTATAATTTCAAAAAGAGTGCTGCAATACTAAATCAATTGTTGAAATCGTCATTGGTGCGAAATCCAAGAAATCGTAGCGTTTAATTCTTTAAGGTAATAGAAGAGAAGAAAGGAAATCATTGTATATTTCGATGAGATGAGCTCTATCTGGTTCACTGATGAGCGTTTTAATAGCAGGTAGAACAGTAAAACGGGCATATAAGGCAGCTTCCCCACGATTCTCACGTAATGGGTTAGGGTCTACATAGTTGTTGAGACCAGCTATGATGCCAGCAAGTTGTTCAGCATCTGGTCCAGTTGGCCGGAAGGATTCAGGTGGAAGATTAAGAGTACTGATTTCTAATACACTTACGAGCTCCCAATCACGATAAAGCGCAAGTGTAGATTCTTGAATTCCAGTGCCAGTGACAGGTTGACCACGAAAAGTACCGACAAAATGTGAAGGTCCTTCAAAGTACTCAATTGGTAAGTCAATAGCTGGAGCCTTAGTGGAGTAGGTGGAGATTAGTTGCAGGCCAAATGATGGACATTTAACGACAGTAATACTGGGCATCCAACGGTTTGATGAAAGTGGAGGAATAAGAACTTTGGATGTGTTAGGATATTTGGTAAAGGAAACGAATTTAACACTAACATCGGTTGCGAACTGATTGATGATAGTAGCGTTGGGTTCATAAGTCGTAATACCAATTGTTGGTACGATTGCATTGGCCTCGTATCTGCGATACTGTATCCAAATTGACAGGTCGATATTATTGACTAAGTTTACTTGATACCATATATGAGATAATTGACGACCTGTTGGAGACTTGACACCAGAGTATAGTGGAAAGTATTGACGATCAATATGTCCAGCGGATATGGACAAAAATGACATGATACAATCTGTTTGCGGTTCTATTTATGGATAATTGTTTGGTACGTTATATCAGAATAACTGACTATTGCCAATGACAGATTCACTTGCGTTTCTCCAAACAATAGTACCATTGAATTGAAGGCCAGTCTCGAACCATGACAATGTATTAGGCTGATCGTAGAAAGTAAATGTGCCGTTCAATATACGACCGCCATAGGGAGATGGATATTTTATTGGATTGATTGTTAGATCAATTAAGAAGCTATGACCTTGTTTGTCAACTCCTGGCAAATAGACTTAATACAGAAATGGTATAGACGACCCATTTTTGAATTTTGTATGAGCCCATGTAGCTTTGCCGTGTTTCGATTCGAATGAAAGACTGAGCTCTTGGTCTGAGCACTGTAACTTTGATACAGATCGATTGAAAATAGAGATATCATACTCTGTATAACTACTATAGACTCCAGTATCGATACTAAAGATAGAAGCCTGATAAAAATTGAAAGCAACATCTGTAACAAGATTATGATCAAAGATGGTAGCAAAATGATAAGTTTTGTTAGACTGAAGTCCTCGCAATTCACCCGTCACAAACCACGAATCACCATGGTACTGCGAGTGGAATGCCTCGGCCGCAGGAAAAGTCATGTTAGAATCATTGGAAATCATTTCATATGGCCATACTTTCCATGACAACTCTGTTCGAATACATTGCATGCAGATCAACAATAGTATCAAGCAAAAGACACATGGAGAAAATATTAATATCGTCATCACACTGTTTATAAAATATTCAAAATAATAATACAGTAGTAGTTCAAGATGTTACGGATTACGAGCACAATTAGTGTCTATCTAGCAGCGAGAGTAGACTGACTTATTGGAGTGATCGCAATGAGTATTTGTATTGACGTATGTGAGACACATTTAATGTTGAATTTTCTTATCACTTCTTCCTCGTTTGGTCTAAAAATATCGATAACCATACAGAAAATATTTATTAGACGCAGACAGGTTCATTTTAAAAATAAATGAACTGAGGATGAGGACATGACATCTTTTCTTTGTTGTCATATAATGCGATCGTCATTCGTCGGTTACAATTAACGACTCTAGTTGTATAAGCATATATATTCAAAAGCTTAGAGCAGAGTTTGATCATATCCGTCAGTAATTAAAACCTCCTCACTTTATACGATCACATTTTCCTCGAAAAAAAGCTTGTTAGCGCACTCCTTTGGGGCTAAAATGTAGAACTCATATATGCTGTAACTGCTAGTATATGATTTAGTACATTGCCTTATGTAATGAAACATGTTTTGAAGTTTGAATGCATTGAAATGAAATAGTAAAAGATTATTATAAAGAAAATTTTATTTGCTAATTCAAAGTTGCTAAGAAAATATCAAATTTTGTCTGAAAATCAATTTCGATGTCGTTGGGTTTGTTTAGAATTTTTATAATCATTGAAGGGGTGTCTGTAATGGGGGAGGAGATATGTAATAGAGATGTCTGTAAGGAGAAGATGGAAGAGCCGAAAACCTTCGGCTTAAAACTGACACTCACTATTTTCTCCGAAAACATATGTGAGTTCCACAAAAATCCTTCTAGACGATTCTATCGCCAGACAAAATGCGTTCATTATCTTTCTTACTTGCTGCTATTTCATTTTGTCCTCTCTTTGTTAAAACAGTGGAGAGAAAAAAATGTGGAGCTTTTATCTAACTTTCATTATCTCTACAGTCACAAGTTGTCATTCAAGAGGTCGCATATTATTACACAACTTTGAAGTACGAGAAAAATGACATACTTCGAACCCCTAACTATCATACTTCTTTGTGGCTATCAGGCTAACTGGATGAAAATAAATCTCCAGTTTTAGTTAATATTTAAAAAAATGATATGATCAGAACTAGGAAGACTACACTATTATTACTTTTATTACATATTACTTTTAGTAGTACTTTTATTTTAATTCATTATTTTGATGATATAATAACCGCTATTTTCATTTATCAACAAAATATAGATTTGTTTTATGTGAAGCCATTACTAATTACTTTCATTTCTTTTAAAGTTCATTACTTTATTACTCCTGTAACAATGTAATAGTACACCAATAAGTACAGTATGTAAGGTGAGACACATTATCGCACATTAATGTAATTGATAGATCAAATAGCATATCGACCCGTAATCGCTAGGTATTTTAAGTGACAATATAAAAAACGATAGTAGCCATTCTATTCATGGATCCCGTTTCAACGTTTTTTATGATTAGTCTCGTTTTTGTTCATTGCATTGATCATTAATGCTATTTTGACTAAAATATGGAAATAAGGTCTACCGTTAAGCATATTGAACATGATAATGTCTTGGTTAAAAGATAGGAGGGCATTCGTGGTATTCGGAGAGAAGTCATCAGAAACCTTTAATACAAACATTGGTCTACTTCAAGGTAGTAGTCTGAGCTCATACCTATATATTGTGTTTCATTGCGATTTGGTTCAATGACTCAGAGCACATTCAGGTAATATTTTTGCGGATGATCTTTGTGTTATTATAAAACCTCCTATCAGCTTAAAACTAGAGCCTATGATCAATTATTTAGAGTACGAAGGTACTCGAGTGGGGTGGGTGTGGGTTAAGAAAAGAACAACACTCACACACCCACACCCTCTGAGGGCACCACATTGGGCGTATGTAGACTGGATAGTGGAAGTGATCCAGCAATTGGTGCTCTTCGAGACTTTTTCACTGAGTATGTGTCATGAGCCTGTACTGAGTAATTGTGTCTAGCTCGTGGTGAGTTTTGCAGCTTCACCAATAGCACCAGAGGACAGTTGCTTTTACAGCGCGACTCAGGTTAGGTGATTGGTTTCCAGAGCCAAACAGAGGAGGTTATTTATGATGATCGCAGTAATCAGAGTGATGTCTTCTGACAATTTTAGACTCTGAATATGATTTTCTGGCTCAACACTTTCAGCTGACTGGAAAGTAGGAATGAAAAAGACGAAACCGGGAGTCGCTTCGATTTTGCGTGAAAAAGAGAATCGTGTTTTGCATGGTAATGGTGCTTAGAAATGAACTGTACAAGCTGTAAATAAGTAGCTGCAGTTTCTCAGAATCCACGTTTCTTCTGTTGACGAAAACGATTTTCTATTATTGAGAGCAAAAAGGATTAAACGTACTTTTGTACTTGATGGTACTTTCACGTTCTCGTTCGATTCGGTTTATGCTCATAGTTCTTGATTCCTCTTGGTACTTCTTCATATTTTTCTTTACTTCAAAACTCATTCAAAGTTTTTTAACGGTTTTCACTGCAAATGGATACTAGTATTATACCATCAGTTTTTTATGGATATAGTTTCAAAACGCTTTAAGCATATTCGTGATGAAGAATTATAAAGAAAAAAAAGAGAAAACACCATGTAACAGTCAGAATGTGCCGTATAGAAGATGTGTTATATTGTGGATCAAGCGTTTCATGATAGCGAATTTTCACTTTGTGTCTCAGGATCACCAATGACTCACTTGATTATTCCACATTAGTTTACTTTCTATAATAGCTCAATTGGACCTTTCATACTCCATGTCACCTATCAAAGTGGATGAAGAATATCCATCACCTTTTTGATGGAAAACTCTAGAGCTCAATAGAGCTGAAGGTGCTGTTTTCAAAAATGATATCTTTATTTGTAGTGAGTAAGACGGTAAGAAAGACGCGAAGCAGTCTTCGAAGGCCTCAAAAAACACGTATTGACCTGAACACTGAAATCCGATTTGGATTCGTTGAAAAACGTTTTATACCGTACAGAGTGTTTCTTTTTGTAGAGATCAGTAGGAAGGTCCTGGATATTGAAAGCCTTCTCTGTAGATGTATTCAACAAGTGTTCTACTAGGGTGAAACTTTTACGCATAATGATTTTTACAATGGACAATAGTTACAGTTTGTGCGCGTGTTCCAGCGAGATTTTTTATTCAAACATGTGGTTCGATATGATTTTTCTGATCATACCATACCATTTGTAACTTAAAAATTGATGCTCGATGAATCGCTTTTATCTCAACTCTCATACTTGTCAGCCAATTTTACTTTGCTTTTGAATTATAAAGACCAGTTTTGGTAGAAAAAACATTGTTTGAGTTCGAAAGAAAGTAATATTCGTAAATGAATTCGAAACTAGAACTCTTGATGTCTTGTAAATTATTTCCTCGAGTTTTGGCTTCAGTTACATGTCCAAGCTTGGCCCTCAGAAATATCTGCATAAATGAATTTCAACCAAAAACTATTTTGACGGTCTAATTACTATTTGGGACATAAACAACGACACTCTGATACCCTTCGAAAAAGAATCGGTATTTCATCTGACAGCACATTACCGAATCCCAGCACCTTTACACCATAAAACTTCACCCAAACTGTGAACGAAGTATTGATGATTCATAAGCACTTTCGGATTTTAAAGTGATAGACCTGTAGGGCGTTCCTATAATCCGACCTACTACTCTTAATAACCGCCAACATCTACCGCATCTTTCTTTATACTATCGTGCTTCGCGTTTCCACCTGTCTCATCACTTTCGGAGATTTCACTAACACATTTGATCCCGTAATCGTGTTACAAACAGAATACCATCGACATTGATGGTTCCCTACGAACAAATATCCCGTCATCAACAACGCACCAACCCTTTCAATAATTTCGTACACAATGCGCCGATAACTACAGGACCACACACCTAAAAGACGACTCTTGCCGAAGCACTTTGCTACCCAAGCATACTTCGGCATATTAGTCTTTCAGAATTCATGGATGCATCTTCGAGCGTTATACCAGTACCAAGAGTACGCCGCTATAGCGGCACTTGAGAACCAGAAGGCATCCCCATCTTGTGCAACTTGAGAACCCAATAGTATCCCCTAATAGTAGGACTTGAGGACCCAAGGGTAACCCATAATGGTAGGACTTGGCGACCCAAGAGTGCCCCGGTAGCAGGACTTGAGGACCTTGAGTTACTGGCTTGATGATGCTCGACACTCACTTTACCGTTCCCAGATCGTCACCCGGGAACAATAACCTCCCACATCTAGCTCTAAGACTATGACAAACTACCGTAACAACATGAGTCAAATCATCGATTTTGAAAGTTCAATTTCCTTTCATCCAATCATGTGGATAATTGCTGAAGGATTTCGTTGGATGCATGAGGTATCATGAAATCAATCTTAACTTTACCTAAGTTTCGACTCAGAATACAGTATTTCTAGAGATAGTTCACTTTTAGGACTTTTGCAGATCTTCAAATTTTGGATCAAATACTCTACTACTTGAGATTGGTTGGTTTGAAGCCCGCAACTCTTTTGCTTTTGTTTGACATCCAAATCTTTTTACAAGGCTTACTAAAAATGACTGCAAGGAAAATGAAACCCGAACCCGAACTCGAACTCTCAGACCGAACCCGAACGTTCGGTGCATGCCTACATTCACCGCTTTAATTCTCAGTAATCATTTCAATATATATATCTCCAACCAGTTCATATCCATATGTGATATTCGTATCACATAGAATTCTACTGCAATTGTTTGCAGCCTAAACCAGACGATAAGACTTAAAGTCAAGTCAACATTCGCTCTGGTATCCTCAATCACCACTGTCGATGAAAAAAATTTAAATTTTTATGACAAATGCAATCGAAAATCCTTGCTCACACTCTATACAACCACATCATCTTCCAAGTCTTTCATGTGAACTATATAATATTCCGAATACTAGCTTCACTTATTGTTGTAAATCACTGTTATATAAGGTGAAATTATACCTATTCACATCGCAAAGTTACAAAAAGCCCCAAGCTCACGAATGTTGCGTGACTTCTATTCTCGACACTCCATTGTTCGTCTTCAAACCCAAGCAATCTAAAAGGCCTCCAATTATACGATCTCCCACTCACAAATCATCGCAGCTGTTGTGGGGGCTGCAGAACGACTTCATCAAGGCGACAAGAACATCCGATTTCGTACACATAAAATTAAACATTACTTAAAACTTATAATCCTCCAACAAAAAGCTCAATATTAAAAAATATAGGACAACAATTCGAAGTCACCATTTCAGACTTCAATCACCAGAAACCCAAGGGACCTGTTTCATTCAATAAGTTCCATAATATTGCGAAAAAATCTACTATATAGAACATTATATATACATTTAGTCTATAGAAGGTTTTCGCAAACTAATGAACCAATGTCTCAGGAAATTAAAAACTAGTTGTCTGATGCTGTATAATCTTAAAATCTTTTATAATTAGATAGTATAATACTGGATTTTATTAATACGAAATAGTTCTAAAGTACTTCAAAATACTGGAGAGTTCGGAATTCTTATGCAATAATAGATTATAAACATGCCTGATGATAGACCCTTAAGCAAGGTCGAAATACGTCGTGTGATGCTTTGAACTTCAACTCTTATATTTAAATCATTTAATATACTTTTGTAAGTGATATTAGCTTGAGAGTTTTTCTCATAAAACTTTTAACTATATCATTTGCAGTAGGAGAGTTATTACTATTTAAGTAACATCTTATAATCAAAAAAGCAATTGATAAGTTTAAGTTTCTAGCACTTATTGAAACCGGTCTTGCTAGCTAAAATATTTGATTATAATTTTCATATTATTATTTTATCAACAGACCCACACTCACATCCTCAAGCAAATAGTCGCTAGCTTTATTGCTAAAAAAGAGGCAAGAAAATTAATATTTTGAAGCAGTTTCTGTAATTTTTAAGTTTTTTTCTCCAGAGATATTTTTTGTTCATTTTTTTCATGTCAACCATGGGAAAAAAATAAAAAAAGAAGTCAAGAAAAAGTCGGTTTCATTTGCAGTGTGAACATCTTATATGTTATTGTGCGGCATTTTGTTTATAACAATAAGATATTATAATTTATTGCCACATTTCAACTTAAGGTCCTGGTCCGCCGATGAATGGTTTAATTTTTTTTGTTTATTATCTACGTTATGAATTGATCGATAAAATTTGTATCACATTGTGAATAGAGATTGAATACGAAATGAAAGAAACTGATTCCAAAATGGATCATTTATTAATATAGACTCTTCACCAATGAAACCAGATAAATATTCGCTAGATTTTAGATCATTTAAGAAAGAACATTGTGTACCCATTTTAATATTGAAGATGCTTGTTTNTGGTATATAAAACATAAAGAAACAAGAAGACTAGCTCGCCTATTACAAAGATAAACAAACGGAAATCGGTTATGTTTTTGTCTGCGCTCTAATCGATTCACAAGTAGAGCTCTATCTTCCGATCATAGAGATAATACTTCGTCGTTTTCCAGGATGGAAAACTCGAATCCGTCATCCACTTGACTCGAAGTCCCATTGGTTGAGCGCTGACCAATACAAATCAAGTTATAGGAAAAACGACTTTCTGAGGATAACTCAAGGCGAATAGTCCAAATCTGAGCTGCATTCACCCTTAAATCCTATTGGTTGAACAGTAGCCAAGAGAATTCAAGTGTTTATAGAAAGGGTTTGCCAGCTAATCTTTATATCCACACATTCTACGATGACCGATTTGTCTGATTCACTTTTTAAAGTACACATAAATCTCGGATTTAAATCTGAAGTTTTCACATTTATTTTTCTTGCAAGTGTAAAACTTCAATTATATCAATTACTATTCTTGTGAAAGAGAATGTATCCAACTATTCTATTTAGTCGAAGTTCATCATATACAATACAGATGTTATCTCATAAATTTATTTTCATATCAAATAACAGAATATCTTTCATAACAGTTTAAGTATTTAACTAAATGATTGTATTCGAGTTTGGTAAATCGCTAAAAAATGCGTAGAATTCATAAACAATTTCTCATTTTCAAAAATGATTCTATTCATCAATAGATGCAAAGAAATGATTATAGATAAAGTTTATGTTTATTATGTCTTTTTTTAAAGGCAATAAAATAGTTTAACAACTATAAAAATCACTCAATATGAATAAAGATAATTAGCTTAATTAGTTGTTGTTGTTGGACATGAAATATCAATAGTAGGTACTGATGTCACATTAATATGAGTACAATTTCTTAACTGAGGATAATTCATCCATCTTGAAACAAGTTGATTATCACCATTAGTATTTTGTGTTTCACCATAGAAGGAAGCAATAGATTGTCGTAACAAAAGTAAATATTGTGTTCCATTTGTTACATCTGGTTCAAATTGACTACTTTCAGTCCAATCATCCCAAGTATAAACAAATAAATGTCGAATAGAATGTAATGAAAAATAATCAAGTTGAGCACGAATTAAATCAGGATGACGAGGAATAGTTTTTTTTTGACAAGCACCCCATGATTGAGTAAAATCATTGAAACCAACACTTAAACCACCCATAATAATACGTCCAGACGATATATTCGAGGATAATATAGGACCATATACTAATTTTAACCATGCTATTGTTCGATTGTATATAGGAAGAGCATTATTTGTCATTGACCAAGCAACAACATCAATCCAAGGAGCTACACCATCAAATACACTCAATAGACTTGTTGTTGTACATATGGTATAAAAATCAAATGTAACTCGTTGACGAACATTTGACCAAATATATGACCATTCTGCAGATGTGAGTAAGTTTCCTCCTAGAGATGTATAAATAAAAATAAGAGGTTTTCCATTAATCAGATAATTAGAAGTTAAAGATATATCAGATATATTATCGACAAAATCAGCTATAGTCACATTTAGACATCTATCTCGAAGATTACTCGAATTTGAATTATCACAATGACCAAGACCTAAATAATTTGAAAATGAATATAACCAAGTACTATCATAACCAGGAACAATAACACCAGGTGCAAATTTTAAAATTTGAACTCTTTGACGAAAATGTAAATATGCTTGATAAGGAATTTCAACATTTATCGATGGATTACGTATGTATTTTGATGAAAGTTGTATAGATTCAAGTTGAATTGACCATGCATTCAATTGTGCATGACCATAATCACAATTATTTTCTTTTTTCAATGTTGTTAACATAAGATCAATACGAGCAAGACTTTCATTATCTAATCCACTTGATGAATAAATACCAGCAAGTGGTCGATAATATGATGATATATTTCTTTGTCCATCTGTTCTACATTGATCAGGTTGAGATGCAGAAACACATGAGCCTTGACTACCTATATTCCAATGACTTGTATATGCATCTGGTCCTTTTCCTTGAGGATCGGATGGACCAATACCAAACCAACTGACAGAAAACATACAAACAAAACGTGATGGCATTTGCGATGCAAGATCATACGTATGAACTACACTATTTTCGACAAAGTTTGCTTTGAGTAAAAATACAAAGAAGACGAATGTAGAGAGTTGCATATTGAAAGATGACGTTGTGAAATAAAGCACAAATTGGTTGTTTCTTTTTTTTATTAATGCTTTGATAATTTATGTTTTACTCAATTCTTGATTCATATAATGAAAAAAAAAATATTATGAAATCTCTTTAAAACTTAAGACAAATAAACACTCGCATTTATTTTTATTAAAATGAAATGTCACAGATGCGAATCAACTTATAAAGTCGTACAGTAATACAAATATTAGTATCATGTGATGACAACAGTATAGGGAAAGCATTTTAAATCGCTACTGTATATTTAGATGTATGTTCACTTCATTTGAATACAATTCGACTAGAATAATTCTATGCTCTGATGTTATATTTTCGAGTGTAGGTGTTGGTGCGCGCCGGTATGTTTATAGGTAGGTATGAGTATGAGTGTATGTAGTTATGGGGTCTGAGTCTCGATATATCTCCTAGCTATCTACATTGCCATCTACACCCACTGCCTACTGATATTTGAAATTCATCACTAGAGTATTTTCTTCTTGTTCTTTGTTTCTCAAGAAAGACTGTTCTTTATAATCAAGGTTAGTAAATCTTAATTATTAGACTGGTGTTCAGCTGCGCCAAGAGCACATCCATGAACAGAACTAGATCTAAATTCACATTCCATCCTCAACGACACGTTATAGACATTAAGCGGCACCCTCACGTACATTACTACATCCCATGTTCGAATGAAAAAATCAATGTTACTGCCACATATATACATACGGTCGTACCACTTCATACCTTTACCATCAACTTGACGTCTAAAGCCGAACTGCAAATTCATACCTCACACCCACACCCATCCTCAGCCAAAATTTCCCACACTTTCGAGGTTACGATGCGATAAACATTCATCTACGCTTTGGCCCTCCTCCCTGTAACTATGACAACCCATACACTTTAGAATTCATTAATCTATAAGTACCTATTCATACGTCTGAAGGCTGACCATTGTCCAAATTCTCATTAGGCGTCCCTCATGTGTTAGGAAATGAAGCGAAAAAAAAGTATGACTGGTAGATAGCCCACCCTAGGAAATCTACGACTCCCTCATTCGTCATGTTGGAAACATAAGCTTGTAATATTAAATTTTTTGATCATACAGAATCTTTTTTTGACTCCGTACAAGCAAACAAACCCACAAACTATTTTAATTCGTATGACCCTTTCTTCAGTCGGCGGAATAATGGTCCAGAAATAATGAGAAAAAATTTTCAACTTTTGGTTGCGAAATATCCAGTGATTTCACTCGAAATAAATCAAATATTACCGCATTAGATCTCATTTTGTTTTAAATGCATAATAAAAGTCCTTTTAACTCTGCTAACTGATGTATACCAATAATTATTCTTGATACATGATCAGGAATGGATGCAATACTATAATTCATGGTAGACAAAAGTCTATTTCATGTAGCATTCCATTCATTTTTGACGGTTTTTCAGAAAAAAATTGACTATTGTTTGTAAATCTTATATATGTGGGAAAGTGGTACATCTTTCATAACAGGAAAAGGGCATAAAAATGAAAAAGTTTGATTCTCTCAGTTTTTTCATATATAGACGTAAGTATCTAAGACAATCATATTAGAGATACACATGAAGGTTTCTATCGAATAGAATAGTTTTAAATCCCTTCACAGAGGAGGGGGCACTTAAATATGTTTCCTCGTTAGTAGAATCACAATGATATTTTATAACAAATATGTAAGGCTTCAAGGCGCGAATTACTTCGATTGTTTAGACTAGTGAAGAGTGTTGCCAAGATGTTCCTAATCTTCTGGTCTTCGCAATCTTGTGGAAATCACGTATACTTTCGAAGAAAAAAGTGAGTGTAAGTTTTAAGTTCGAGGTTTTGCGGCTCTCCCTCGCCCTCCCCTTACAGACTGCAACAACCGCATTCATCAAATAGTCGATGGTGGAGTAAAATAACTTCTAATTAGAAAACAAAAAAAAAAAGATTATTATCGAGTATATAACAATAATTATAAATGAAATCGAGCGCGCTTAGATGAAAAAGCAATATTTTCTTTTTTAATATATTTTTTTAATATACAAATAAATAATAAATTCCCGCTCTTTTCATCGATTCTCAAGGAAAACAACCATAGTTGACGAGAAGTCTTTCAGTATACAGATGATGCGTCAGGTAACAAAGCTACAGATATACGTGACTTCCACATTTCAGCTCCGCAGGAGCTGCGCTAACAAGCTTTTTCAAGACATTCCAGGGGAAAATAGCAAACTCCAATTTCTTGGAGTCCCGAGGAGTTCCATGGAGTTTCGAGAAGTCTCATGAAGTTGCGAGGAGTCCCATGGAGTCCTGAGGAGTCCCATGGTCTTCCATAGAATTCCGAAGAGTCCCATGGAGTTCTGAAGAGTTTCGAGGAGTCCCACGGTGTCCTAGAATCTGCCGTTTTCCATTTGAGGCATTTTAATAACTACTTATGCACAACAAATAGTTCCTGCGTCTGCCCGAATCATAGAAAGCACGGACACAAATCATCAAGGTTTTTTATAACTATCGAATAATCAGGATCTATTGCAGTAGCATATTAATTGCTATTCTTGCCATTAAATTCACAAATAGCTGCAAACTGTCTGTGTTAACGAGAAAAGAATCACTAAATTCATCTCTATTTTCATAAAATTGGCAGAATTTGTTAATATTTACTTATATTTTGTTGTTTTCATACGTTCAAGCACAATATAAAGTCCACATAAACTATACTTTATTACTGGTATCATTTAAAGATAGAAAAGTGTTCTGTACACTGATAGACTGAAAGTGCTTATGAAAGATACTGCAATGTTAAACAACTTACATCTGCTTGTTGTACTAATAACGATGTATACTTTGATGGCGAATATATGTCGGTGATGTATCTATATTGTTTAATAAAGAAAATCATTTGTCACTTTACACGGTCGAGATAGGTCGCATCTTATTTTCGTCGGTTACATACATTTCTTTGTTCAACTCGTCGAATTTATTTATTTGATTAATTAATTATATTACATTATTTTCAAATTATTTTTGAAATTATTAATTAAGTTAATTAGTTCCAGTCGATTCTACGAGTGGTTCGTCGTTAATTATGCCTCCCAGAAAAGGAGGNCATATATATAATCTGATAGAGGGAACTTCGCCACATCTAACTATGATACAAACTCAACTTCAATTATTTTTCGAAAAAAAAGGCTTTTCTGACGAGAATCCTTGATATAAAACAGTTTAATTGTTGTTTTAAACTTCCGTTTAAAATAACTTTTGAATTTTGGATACTTGAATAAAATTAATCCTTGCGTATACTAATGCCATCTAAACAAAACAAAATTATATCTTTCTCTCAAATTAAAAAGCAAAAGATCAAAAATAGTTTCAAACAAATTTCACCTGCAATTCAGTGTAATCCATCGAATAAAAAACATAATTACACTATGCCATCACTCAACAACATTTAAATCATGTTATTATTTCTTACATTTTTAGACAAAAATTAGATTTACTTGATTTGAACAACATCTGCTCTGATTTTATTTCCAAGAATCCAAACAGAACAAGATAATTTGGTGTTCAATAGTTTTACTTCTTCTTAGGCTGTTTTTCATTGGATTTTTAAGCAACATTTCTCTTTTACTTCATTAGCTCCTGTTTTGTTTTGAAACAATAAAGCATCAGAATTACCATACTCATACAGAATTAAAATCTTGCAAGAAAACACATAATGCTTGCCATTATAAACAAATAAGAGAGCTGCGCAAATAGGAGTACAACTTGTACTACCTGTTCTCTTAGAATTCATATAGTTTATGTACATTATGTATTATGTACCATGTATTATACAAGCACTCCCCTCTGTATTGTATATAATACAGAGTATATAGTACATAAAGTACATGAATTCCAGAATTCTATAAGAAAAATGTAGTACAAGTTGTATTCGTACTTTTACAGCTCTGCAAAACGAATACTATGTAACGTAAACATTAAGTATTTAACTAAATAATTGTATTCGGGTTTAGTAAATCGCAAATAAATGCGTATAATCTATAAACACTGTATCGTTTTCAAAAGTATTCTGTTCATCAATAGATGCAAAGAAAAAATTAAAGATAAAATTTATGTTTATTATATGTCTTTTTTTAAAAATAATAAAATAGTTTAACAATTATAAGAATCACTCAATATGAATAAAGATAATTAGCTTAATTAGATGTTATTGTTGTTGGACATGAAATATCAATAGTAGGTACTGATATCACATTAATGTGAGTACAATTTCTTAACTGAGGATAATTCATCCATCTTGAAACAAGTTTATTATCACCATTTATATTTTGTGTTTCACCATAGAAAGAAGCAATAGATTGTCGTAACAAAAGTAAATATTGTACTCCATTCGTTACATCTGGTTCAAATTGACTACCTTCAGTCCAATCATCCCAAGTATAAACAAATAAACGTCGAATAGAATGTGATGCAAAATAATCAAGTTGAGCACGAATTAAATCAGGATGACGAGGAATAGTTCTTTGTTGACAACCACCCCATCCTTGAGAAAAATCATTGAAACCAACACTTAAGCCACCCATAATAATACGACCTGATGATATATTTGAGGATAATATAGGACCATATACTAATTTCATCCATGCTAGTGTTCGATTGTATATAGGAAGAGCATTATTTGTCATTGACCAAGCAACTACATCAATCCAAGGAGCTACACCATCAAATACACTCAATAGACTTGTAGTTGTACATATTGTATAAAAATCAAGTGTAACGCGTTGACGAACACTCGACCATATATATGACCATTCTGCAGATGTGAGAAATTTTCCTCCTAGAGATGCATAAATAAAAATAAGAGGTTTGCCATTAATAAGATAATTTGAAGTTAAAGATATATTAGATATAATATCGACAAAATCAGCTATAGTCACATTTAGACAAGTATCTCGAAGATTACTCGAATTTGAATTGTCACAACGGCCAAGACCTAAATAATTTGAAAATGAATATAACCAAGTACTATCATAACCAGGAATAATAACACCAGATGAAAATTTTAAAATTTGAGTTCTTTGACGAAAATGTAAATATGCTTGATAGGGAATTTCAACATTTATCGATGGATTACGCATATATTTTGATGAAAGTTGTATAGATTCAAGTTGAATTGTCCACGCATTCTATTGTGCATGACCATAATCACAATTATCGTCTTTTTACAATGTTGTTAACATAAGATCAATACGTGCAAGACTTTCATTATCCAATCCACTTGATGAATAAATACCAGCAAGTGGTCGATAATATGACGATATATTTCTTTGTCCATCTGTTCCACATTGATCAGGTTGAGATGCAGAAACACATGAACCTTGCTTACCAATATCCCAATGATTTGTATATGGATCTGGTCCCTTTCCTTGAGGATCGGATGGGCCAATACCAAACCAACTGACAGAAAACATACAAACAAAACGTGATGGCATTTGCGATGCAAGATCATATGTATGAATTACACTATTTTGAACAAAGTTTGTTTTGAGTAATAATATAAACAAGACGAATGCAGATAGTTGCATATTGAAAAATGATGTTGTGCAATAAAATGTAAATTCGTTGTTGTCTTTTTTATTGATGCTTTGACAATTTATCTTTTACTTAAATCTTGATTCATAGAACGAAAAAAAAAATATTATGAAATATCTTTAAAACTTAAAGCAAATAAATATTTTCATTTATTTTTATTAAAATGAAATGTTAAGTTTAATATACTGAATTTTTAGAAGGATAAATCTAGTGACTACTCTAAAATTGTTACATTCATTTCATAGGTTTGATAGTGTAATAAGACTTGAATAGATGATGCAGATCAAGATTTAATAGTTGTTTAGCAGATGTGTTTTTTGTTGTTTGTGACTTTTTATTTACCTCTCAATTTAAACTAATCAGATTGTATTAATCACTCATTAAAAAACAATCTATTTCTCATGGAACACAATTACAGTCATACACTCATTTTAATATGCATGTATCACAGCAGGTCTTGGTTTTTTTTCAAATGTATTTTGATTTGTTCTAGTTGTTGTGAAAAAAAGTCTTTTCTTGAAAATTTTCGAGACTTTTATACACGAGCAATGAAAATGCATAATATCACAAGTAATCCTCGTCGCTACGCCTCGCTTGACCCTCGACTGAAAGTTTGCGTACGGAAAGGTTAGACTGTTTTGTGAATACAATTCTTGATAATATTAAAACAATGTGGATGCATATTTATTTAATATTTTTTGGATGATTCATAACAGGATATTCAAGATCTATTTCAGATAGTTTTTATGTAAAATGTTCGTTGTTATGTACAAGTGACTTTAAAAGTTGATATAGTAAAACCATCGTTAATACATTGTGACAAGGCTAGCTATATTTTTTTTTTAATGTTATGAAATGACATTCGTTGCAGCAGTTTTACGTTTAATCAGAACTTAATTGATAGATAAAAGTCTATTTCATATAGCATTCCATTCATTTTTGACGGATTTTCATGAAAAAAAACTGATTATTGTTTGTAAATCTTACCTAGGTTGAAA
>CAJNSZ010000762.1:0-52849 GCA_905329745.1 Rotaria sp. Silwood2 | reverse complement strand
ATTTTCTGATTAAAATCGGATTATTTTCCAATAAATCGAAATTATTAATCGATTGATAATCCTGATTTTGTATAGAATAATCCGATTTTAATCAGAAGATTTCATACAGGATAACGTACAATATTAAAAAATAGTGAAGTCAGGATCAACAATAATCAAAATTATCAATCGATTTTAATTTTGATTTTGTTGCAGAAAAATCTGATTGAAAATCGTCATCATTTTTTACTGGGTACATCTAAAGAAAAAACAAGTTTTTGCATCTTTTTTGCGTGCCGAATAGTTATGTATGTTAATTTCAAAAGCTACGCGTATATAGAAATAAATCTGATAAATCTTCTGAATGCTAACCAAAAAGCTTTCGCTTTAGGGATACGTTTTGAATTAATTATTTTTGAATAAAGAAAGAATTTTATTTTTTATTTTTCATCAACGTTACATCAAAAAGTCAAGTCTTATTTTAACTGTTTCCGCCTTGCACTTTTTCATCAGTTACACTTGGTAAAAATAACTGAACGACACCGTTGGTTAACGTCGTTTGACCACCTGTTGGGGTTTTGACCGTTGGTTAACCGTGGTTAACTGTCGGTTTTGATGAAAACCACCGGTTACCGTCGATTTTATTTGAAACCGCTGGTTACCGTCGGTTTTTGAAAAAAAAAGACGACATGGGCACAATCTGAAACTACTTTTCATCATAGATGAAAATATACTAAAGAAAGTAATTAATGAATATTTATTGATTTACTCGATTCAGGTTTACATAAAGTATGATTAATTAAATGAGAATACAACATTTCCAATTTTCATGTAATTTAAACACAAAAACTTCGGCAGATTAATTAAAAACAAAATAAGAGATTTTATTATCAAATGAGAGCTTTATTGAAACTTTGGATTTATTCTGTTAGATTATAAATAAGCATTCAAAGATAGTCTAGATTGTAAGTAAATATCACTATCTATTTCAAATGAACAACAGACAAATTTTGCTGTAAAACTATAGAAAAAAAATACTATGCCTGTAAAAGTATATTTGACCATCTTGATTACTTTGGCCTTATCGTTACAGATAAGGAACGCAAAAAGAGGGGAAAAAAGAAAAAGAAAAGACCATCTGCCTTTCCACTTAATAAAGAACATTATAGATTTAAAATATTTTTTACCAACATAATAGAGTCTATTTCTGAACGTCAAACATAAATATTACTATATATTTTTTCAATCGAATATTCAATTTTATTCATTAATCGTTTGCATAAAACCACATGGATACAACAGAGAATTATCTAACAGCAACACTTCAAAGGAAGAAAGGCGAAAACTTCGGATTTTCACTTCGTCGTGCTATTGGTAAGAACCGATACGAACATAAACTGAGAAATAATATATTTTACTTTAGAGGATGGTGCTAAGTTTCGACTAGCTGAAGGTTTACCAACTTTGCATAAAATTGTAAACATATTAGAAAATGGCCACGCTTATAAAGCTTCTTTGCGCAATGATGATCATTTAATTGAAGTGATAGAATTAGAATTTATTCTAGTTTTCATGAAATTCTCTGTGTTTTTTATAGATCAATGGACAAGACGTAAAATCAAAGTCTTATGCAGAATGCATAGGACTTATTCAAAATACTGGAGATACATTAACAGTCAAAATATTTCGGTTGTCTGAAGAAAATACTATTAACCCATCTCTTCTACCATCTATTATAGTTACGGGTATGTTATGTACTGATCTATCGTTTCTAAGTAAAATCTACATAGAAACACGAAGAATTAAAATAAATATGGCTGATTGTTACTTTAGGAAGTTATTAATCTATCTTGATAACCTAACCAATGTGTTTTTTTACGAAATTTTTAAAAGATGAAAAAGAATAAAATACGATAAAATTTAAACTGTCTATCAAAACTCTCTAACAAAACTAAAAGTGAAATTCAAAGATTCGTATCCTGAAGTAATTGTATTGGGTGTACGAATTTATCTGAATCTGAAATTTCAAAGTTTGTTAGCAAAAAATTATCAATGAATCCCTCATATGTGTTGTCGCAGGCACTTTGAATGATTGAAACGAAAAATACTAAACGTCTAATAAACACTCCATTGTATTCGGAGTTTTCACACTTTCCTTTACGAAACACACTATTTTTCATGCAACTAGTATCAAATTAAAGAGAATTCATTATATTAAATTAAGTTCCTGAAAATTAGATTTTATGCTTTGTATTAGTTTTTGCGAAACTAAATTCATTTGCTAGTTACTTAGATAGAATTTTTAATGACCATGATGATCACAATTGATATAATAGACTTAATGAACATGATGATACACCTAGGTATCTTCTAGTTGTTCAGCCACTTAAAAATGTCGTGTCCTTTGATGTATTTCTGCAAACAATCTTAATCAACTGAAACGCCTTGTAAACTTGTTTTTAGTCTCTAAGATTTTCAAGATATGTGGATATGATGACTATTTTGGGACCTTGTCGATGAGTAGGTGCGAGGATGTACGATTATGGATATTCTTTTCATCAATTTGTAACTATACTGATATCCACATTGTAACCATGAAAATACTACTATCATAAAAGTAACACATATCGTTGTCGACCTCTAATTTCTGTTTTTCTGATGTTTGTCATCGATCCGTTTATTTTGTGTTAAATTGAAAATTAGTCATCAGAAATTTAGTGAAAACTAATAATAATTTGAGATCAGTCATGGCTTCATTTCCTGGCAACCCATAGGCCACATCATATGAAAAATTGATTGTAATTATGATATGTTGTATAAGTGTCGAAGCTTAGTATTATTGATTAAAGTTTTTCTCAGCACTTTGTTTTCTTATGCTCTGTTTCAAAACTACAGTTTTCATGAAAAGCAATCTTATAATACCTTGATAAAATAACTAATAATGCGTTTTTAAATTAGATAGATTTATCCAGTTTTTTTACTACTCTTTCGATTGTATATAATACATTTCAACTGAATTGAAAGAAAGCTTCAGTTTAGAAGCATCAGTCTAAGATCTCAATCTCATTTTCGAAGTTATACTAGAACGAGAATGAAGTATTGATTCTCACATATAAATTTTGACTAGGCTCAGCCATCTTCATATGTCCTAAGAATAAACAGAGTGTTTCATAGTCGAAAATCTTTACTGATTTTTAATACATCTTGCAAGAATTTACTATTATTTATTCTTCAGTTGAACCTAGTGTAGAAAAAGAAAGTCTTAACATCAACATTCCTGACTTTTTACAACCAAATCGTTGCATATGTTCATTCAAAGTTAATTATAATAATCCTTCAATTATTCATTGCTTCGAATTCCTTAAACCTCATTGTGAAAATTCAGAAGGTTCACTGGATCCCATATTCAATACCATTGTTAATGAATCACTCGACGCAAACATACTTTTTCAAATTTTGAGCAATCAAATATTACCAGTCGACTATTTAATCGCATATGTCGTTGATAGTCTTAAACGATATCATGCTCTCAATGACATAATCATTCTTCTGTCGGAAGCTGTTGAATTATTAGCTGAAAATAATACTGACAATAAATATGAAATGCTCATCGATCAACTTACCAAAAGAATGTTACTTGTTCAAACGCTTGAGAATATGTCTTATGATAGTCAACGTTTTCTATGCAATTTCATTCGAAAAAATGATTTACCTATTCCATTATCATATACATTTTGGAATTCAACAGAAAAAGCAATGTAGTAAGTATTTAGGATTTTTTTTCTATCTTATTATTAAAGTGATTAAAATTTTATTATAATTAACTTATATAAAATCTTTGATCTTTTATTCCGCTGGATAAAAAAAATTCCTTTTTCTATTCGCTCGATCTCCTCTATTATATTTTCATTTACATATACATAGATAGAGCATGAGTTAAATTACACATGTATACATTCAGCGCATTTTACTAGCTTGTTGTTTCAAATTTGTCCGACATATATAGAAATCTCTTATTTTCGTCATACTCTCCCTTGGACAAAACAAGTTTCTTTTTTCCGATTCATTTTTTCATCACCTAATACGCTTCGTTACAACAAAAAACAAAATACACCACAATATGCAACGTGAAAAGTTCTACAATCTGCAAAGGATAGCTTATTTGATAATTGTACTTTTTGTTTGCAAAATGAACAAAATTCTGAGCCACTAAGTTTTGATACTTCGAAAAAAAATAATGTTTTGGTACACGATAAATTCCTTTTTTTATGCCATTAATGAATGAATCATTCGTTTTAACTTTATCGCATTGTTCGGCAATCGATTATGGTTTTCGATACAACTCTTTAACCAAAACAATAAGAAAAGAAACTGATCGTGTACCAAAAAAATATCTTGTTCGCTGCATCAAAAATTAGTTGTACAGAATTTCCTCCATTTTGAAAAAAAAAATGCAACTATGGAATGAACAGTTCCTTGTAAATTGTAGAGTTTTTCACGCTGCATCTTGTGATGTATTTTATTTTTCTTAACAGAGCGTATTAGGTGATGAAAGAGAGAGAGATTTGATATTGGAAAAAACTTAAATGAATATGTCAGAATTTAATCGTTCTCCAATTTTATCAGCAACTGTCGATCTAAGTTATTTCGCTCGATAATTGAGTTTTTTTTTTTATAAAGAATTCACATACTTATACATTGTTGTTTATTCTCTTAGTCATCGAATCAATTTTAATTGTTTGATGGAAACATTGTGCATCACTGATCTTCATGTAGTTCTACAATTTGGCAGTCCATCAGCTTCTGGTTTAGGCAAAACAAGTCTCATTGGATATTTATTTAATGATAAACGTCGTGAATCTTTCTTTACTGATACAGCTGATTGTTCATGGCGAGATGGTTGTGTAGATGTACTCTTCGCTGATCAATTTACTATTTTCGATGTTCATGGTAAAGCAACAGATACCAGATTAATACGAGCAATTCAACCTTACACTTATGTTCAAATTATTTATGTTACTCAAGAAGATCTAAATGGAAATTTCTTAGAATCAAATGTTATGCAAATTATTCCAAATATTCAAACAATTATAGTTGTTTTTGATCGTAATTATGATGATGTTGAATTATCAACGAAACTTATTAAGTGTTTTGAAGACAAATTTACGCAATGGACTAATATACAGTGGACATCGGCACCTATGCTCAATACACACAATAGTCTGCCAACACGCAAAATAGCACAACGAAATAAGCGTTTGCGTGAAAAATTCGATCAATTATTAAAACAAATTAAATCGTCTGTGCAAGGATCATTATTTCGAAGTTGTTTCCAAATTCAGTCGTCCTTCTATGAAAGTAAATATTTGAACTAATTTGAAGGATTTATTAATTCTATTCTTGTATTTTAGAAACCTCTGGTCTAACACCAATTAAACCTGTGTTTGAAATTGAAACCGAACTTGATCGTCTTTTTTCACATCTTTCTGATAAAACAGAAAATCTTCTTCTTGTTACACCTATTAGTTATCAACAATCACAACTTAAAGTATCAACTGCATCGTTTTATGAAACGCTGAAAACCGAAAGAATAGTATCAAATTCTATAGTAAATGATGTTTCTCAAAGAATTCAAACNATTCAACCTTACACTTATGTTCAAATTATTTATGTTACTCAAGAAGATCTAAATGGAAATTTCTTAGAATCAAATGTTATGCAAATTATTCCAAATATTCAAACAATTATAGTTGTTTTTGATCGTAATTATGATGATGTTGAATTATCAACGAAACTTATTAAGTGTTTTGAAGACAAATTTACGCAATGGACTAATACACAATGGACATCGGCACCTATGCTCAATACACACAATAGTCTGTCAACACGCAAAATAGCACAACGAAATAAGCGTTTGCGTGAAAAATTCGATCAATTATTAAAGCAAATTAAGTCGTCTGGGCAAGGATCATTATTTCGAAGTTGTTTCCAAATTCAGTCATCGTTCTATGAAAGTAAATATTTGAACTAATTTGATGGATTTATTAACTATATATGCTTCTATTTTAGAAAATCCTAGTCTAACACCAATTAAACTTGTGTTTGAAATTGAAACTGAACTTGATCGTCTTTTTTCACATCTTTCTGATAAAACAGAAAATCTTCTTCTTGTTACACCTATTAGTTATCAACAATCACAACTTAAAGTATCAACTGCATCGTTTTATGAAACGTTGAAACCCGAAAGAGTTGTCTCAAATTCTACAGTAAATGATGTTTCTCGAAGAATTCAAACATCTAGTATAATCAATGAATATCATAACTTTACTATTTCATTACTTAATCATCGAACTTATATTGAATTACTTATTGTTGAAGCTTATTTAGAAAAATGGCGAGCGTCTTATGTACCAAGTTTGCGCAAACAACAAGAACTCTTACGTGAAAATGCTTCAGTAATCTTACGACAGTTAAAACAAGCTGAACGAGAAAATTCAGCATCATCTGAAACAACTGGTTTGCGTCAACAATATGAAATGTTACTTACTCAACTAAGAGATGTTGATAGATGTTTAATGAATGTTGATTTAACATTTGGTTTATTTTGTGATGAATTATTTGCTTTATGGGATAATATTCATAGAACACAATCATCTAGTGAAATAAAAAAACTTCAAAACAAATTTGATCTTGTTGCTACTAAATTAGCAGAACTTGTCTACAAAGGTTTTGCTTTACATATTCTTCGTGGTCGACCTTTACAAAGTCATAGTCGATTATTAAGAATGTGCATGGAAAAATTGAATTTTAAAGATTCTATCGCTATTCTAACTGTTATTGGAGAACAATCATCGGCTAAATCATCTTTACTTAATTCAACATTTGGATGCAATTTTCGTGTTAGTGCTGGACGATGCACCGTTGGGCTATATCTGGGTAGGGAATGCGTGTGGCTATAGGTCTTTTATTCTTTCGCCTGTGTTGATATTGAGATCATCTCTTGCTGGCCTTTCTTTCTTTTTTATCTTATCTCTTTTGTTATTTCCTGTGGTCATCTCTCATCTCTCTTACTTTCTCCTATATGAGCGTGTGTTATATTTAGTTTCTCGTTACACCATTCACAGTTCGTATCCTCGAGATACAATATTGTTCTGGAACTATCGCTTCTCAACAAAACGAAAGTTTGATGAATAAACTAATTAAACTTATGATTATTTTCAGGTCTTGCATATTATAAAAATATGAGTATTATAATTTTGGATACTGAAGGATTAATGTCATTAGAAGAATCAGGATCAATTTTCGATAATCAAATGGTCACAATGGCTGTACTTTCTTCTAATCTTGTACTTGTCAATCATAAAGGTGAAATAAGTTCGAGTCTTGAAGGTCTTATTGGTATGAGTTTGTATGCTAAAATTCAAATTCAAAGTTCACCATTCAAACCAAAACTTTTATTTGTTTTACGTGATCAAACTCAACGGGATATGAAAATTTTTCAACAACAACTTAATAAATTAAAAGACAATATTCAAACAAATGGACAATTTTTACAAATGTCTATTGATGATGAACTTGAAATGAAACATATTATTCTTATGCCTGGAGCATTTATAGAAGATACGAATCGGGATTATGGTATTGTACAAAAATGGCGTACAGAAACATTCTCTATGGAAATTAATAAACTTCGTACAAACGTATTCCAATGTCTTGAAGAACAAATGAATGAAACAGTAAATATGAATTTTCCTCAACGAAATTCTACGAATTCACGCAAAAACTTTGATTCTTATTTATATTCGAAATTAACAACAAATTGGAAATCAATTGATGATCTTGGAGAAGGTTTACTTCGTTGTCAAAGTCTATATGAATTAAGTATTCAAAATGAACTTAAATCTATTGCTGCAAGTATTATTGTCGCACGACAAAATCAATTACAAAGATTAGGAAGTGATTTAATTGAAATATTGATTAAAAAAAATGATCAATTGATTCATACAAATTTAGACACAAATAAAAACTTAAAACCACATCTTTGGCTTAAACATATTGTTAAACAAGGAATTACAGTTTTAAACAAACTTATTAATGAACAAACTGAAGATGCCTTAAAAGATTATGAAGAACAAACAGAACATAGTTACTTTAAACATATGAAACATCATGGAAAAACTATTAAAGCCAGTATTAAAAATATGGAACAATATTTATATGAACAACTTGAAATGCGTGCTTTAGAAACAGCATTAAAAACAACACAGGACTATTATCGACAAGAATTATTAAATATAAAACTTACTATAAAAACATCTAATGATTTTACTATGAGAATGGATCAACGTGTTCAAGAACTCGAAATTGAAATTACTGATAGTCTTCAAGCATATAAAAAAAGTAAAGAAACTATTATGAAATCTATTTTAGATGTATATAAGAATGTTATTCAAACTAAAAATGAAAATAAACATCGTAATAGTACTTATAATCTATGTCCACCACTTGATTATAATAAATATTTTGATATTGTTCAAGAACTTCATATTATCATTAACAAATATGTAAATAAATACATTCAACAGAATGAACGTAGTAATTCATCACTAGAAACTGTTACTCCTCGGTCACCTTTAATGACAACTATGAATTTATCACCTTTTTCTTTTCCAATTGAAGGTCAAAATGTATTTCACTGGTTTAATAAGTTCAATGAACCAATTAAGAATCAACAAATGATACATTTTGTTTTTAGTGTACTACTTAATCAAATCAACGATCGACTCGATATGTCTCCTTTACATTTAGCATATTCAGATCCAAAAATGATAGATGAACTTATTGAAATTATCGATTATGAAGTTCATTCAGCTAAATTAGATTTTAGTCATATTAATAGACCTGCATTGATTCGTGATCTTATTATTTTTACGTTACATATGCTTGTTGAAAAAACGAATCAACGATTTGAACTAAAAATAAAACAATTATTAACTGAAACACTTAATAATCTTAACCAAGTAAAAGAAAATCTTCTTGAACAAATGAATAAAGATGAAAAAACAAATAATCAAGCTAAACTTTTTCGTCGGATAATTGGAAAAGAAATTATTTGTGAATTAGGACGAATAAATCGACAAAAATTAATTGAAGAGATTCGTAACAAATTTAATGAATATTACTTAATTGATCCAACTGATATTACTCGGCAAATTTATTCAGAAAGTATTGCTTCACAACCAATTAATCCTTTAGCTATATTGAAGTTTGTCTCAGATCCAAGTTATTTTTGCCGAGAACATATTTATTTGACTGTCAAGGATTTTCTTCAAGAATTCATTAATATATATTCGAATGATTTTACTACAAAATTAACTGCCTATATGTTAATAATGGCAGATGTAGTTTTGAACAGTGAATCTACTGACACTCATGTACTACACAAACAAATACTTCAACAGGTTAGTTATACAATTTATTGAGAGAATACGACTTATCATTAGTTCATTTTATGAATACTTTAATATGTACTTGGATTTTATCTGTTAAAATTGGTTCATTCATTTGTGTTTATATTCAAATAGACGAGAAAAGTTAAAGTATAAGTTAGATTGTTCAATCAGGCTTTACTCAGGATAACTTCATTTTTAATAAGTTTATCGTGATTTTCAGTGTTTTTATATTTAAATACATAGAAGAAAAATAAAATATTTAATGTAGATTTCTGTTATTTTTTTCATTTAGATTGTTTCTGCAATACCCGACTTTCAAGCTTCACGTACAATTGAAATTGAACAAAAAATTGAAAATCCAGATCAATTTAAAGAATATTTTAAAAATCTTGATTTATTTGAAGGCGAGATGGATAATATTCTATTACAGCAATTAGTTAAAGTTCGAGAAGAATTTAGTCAAACTGTAATTCATGAATGTATTGAAACATTAATCTATCAGTTAATTGGTTGCACATCACGTTGTCCTGGTTGTGGTGTTAAATGTGAATTACCAGCCAAAATTGATCCTTCAGAAGAACATCATCATTATAGTCAATATCATCTTCCCATGGCTTTTAATGGTTGGCCTCGTAATGACCAACTTCATCCACATTTATCTATGTGCTATCAACAATGGACAAGTAAAACATTGTTTCGAGGTGATAATTCAATGTCTAGTCCGGAAGAATTTTTTTCATCAGAAGCATTTGATTGGTATAATGATGTCAAGAAGAAAAGTGAAACAGGAGAAGCCCATTTAGAGCGTTATCCTCTAATTGAACAACGTCGTGCATGGATGGCTGTGCGCTATAAATTACTCAAAGAATTTGAACTACAAGATCAAGAAAGCTATCATTCGGGAATTTATCCAACATTCATTGTGAGCGTGCCAAACGATATGGAAGTACTATGGGAACCATTGTAGTCTTTTTCTAAATAATTTCAATATATTATTTTAATAAAATTTTATGAGAAAAATAGACTAGAAAACTAACGAGTGATCCATAGTGAATAGTCAATTTTTGTATTTCTTTTTTTAATCATCTAGAATGTCTATTTTAAAAACAAAATATAGCATAAATATGCAGAGTGAACAACTCCAGAATTTATAAAGACAAGCTTATCTTATACATGTATGTTTTGTTCTCAAAATGAACAAAACTTTGTCCGACCTATTCTTGATACTGCAAATAAAATCATAGATTGTTACACGACGAATTTCTTTTCTTATGTCATCAATTAATGAATCACAGTTTTTAACTTTATTTCATTGCGTATTATTGGCAGTTGTGTCTCATACATAATAATTCAGAACGTTGAGGCTAAAACTGTTTGATGATCATTTGCGATTGTTTATGCAATGAATGAAATTCTCTTCAAATCATATCAATGATTTCTAATGAATATGCGATATATCGTTGTCGCACTAGTAGATGAAGTCATCTCAAAATAGATGATGACTTTCAGCTTGTGTGTATCGAGGAACAACTTGAATATGATTCTTATATGATAATGTTTCACTAGGTTAACATAGAATTAGAGATGTAAGACCATTCTTGAGAAGCTCTCAAACACACCATAATTCTTTTTGAATATTTAGCCTTTTTATTTATGTTTCTTTGTTCATCTACCTCTTATCGAGTTAGAGTATAAACACGCTCTATTAAGAAATAACGTTGCAGCATATTATATATTGTGTTTTTTAAAATAAACATACTAGATGATCAAACGAATAAATACAAAAGCTGATCATGTATTATGGATCATTTGCTAGTTGAACAGTTTGATTGTATTTATCTATATACTAATGTTGCTTACACTTCTATAATATTTGTTAATATAAATTGTTCTATATTATAGATTCAAGTAAACATTATATTGATAATGATTTCAACAGTGTAATGATCAATGTGGCTCTTCCAAATGAATTGCATTAATAAAAATAAAGATGTTTACATTTCAGAATCTCTCAAACATTGTGTGTTTATGTAGTCATCTAGAAGAAACCAGACGATAACTGTCAATGGACAAGAAGGTCAAGATGACTTGACCAACATGCATTTGAATAATCTGGTTGGTGTCTGTATTTCTTGAACGAATGATAATGTTTAAATGGTAGATAATTTTAGTGATCGTTTTTAAAACTGATCTAAATATGCACGTATAGTAGAAGGTATCACAATGACCGGATCAAATAAAGTATCATTATATAAGTTACATCTTGTTCGGATCGATAAAGAAAGAAACACTATTTATATATTGGATTTTATTTAACCAAAGAATCAAACGTTACAAATTAGGTCCATCAGAAAATGATACAATAGTTGACCAATGAGCTGTGTCATTTGCAATTTTAAATGAAAACTTGAAATTATTATCAATATTTTGATTGAAAATGTTTATATGTTAACTGAGTGAGCAAAGTCATAGAAACAATCAATGAAATGAGTGGAATGATTTGGTATTTGACAACAAATGCAGTCTTTATGTTAATACATTCGGGACGCAGTGAGCCACCGGTGGCTCACGGTATATTTTGACAAGGAGAAGAGTAAAAGACAGTTTCTTTCTCTTTTTTTTTCGATAGTATAGAGTGTGGATATGGGTATCAGTGTAAAGAGGAAAACGCTCACAATCATACCTAAGCATTCGAATTTTAGACATAGGATTTTGTATTTCGTTAACAATCTCGTTCGAAAGAGTGCTTCCAACTTCAAAATACTAGCCATCAAACTATCACATAATTTGAGAGATAGCCTTTGACGTAATATAGAAGTTTTCATCAATAACCAAGTTTTGAAAGGATCCTACTAGTTGCAAGGAACAATGTACTAACCTCAACTCTTTAGAGTGCGTATACAAACCCCAGTGCAAATTTCAAACTTTTATCTTCTTCTAGCTATGAGATATGAAGCTCTAAAATAGTGTGAATTGGGAATTTTTTGACCATATTGAGTAATCCTAAAAAATCAAGAATCCCGTATGTACAGATGAAATTTTTTCCGTCCATAGAACTCACTGATATATATGTTCACAAAAGCTTTTAGCTGAATCAATCGAGCCATTCTTGAGATACGATCTCGTCAAAATGTCCCCGGTCAAAATGCTTCTTATTAGGACTTTTCGTAAGATATTCATAACAATTTGAAGCTTCAATATTAATATTTTTCAATGAGACTTGTGGCAAAAGTCATCAAATTTTTGACTCTATCACACATGTTAAATTGAGCACGTTTTCTATGAGTCGGTTGTGGCATACGTCGACGGGCTTTTATGCACACGAGCGAAAAGAATCTAATTGAGAGCTAAGACTAGAATGCAAAGGAAAAAATGTCCGAATTATATTTCTTTTATCTCATTCCTAGTGTACAATTAAGTGTACAAAACAGAACGTCAATTTCAGTAGTTATCTAATTCGACGACAAAGAGAGATGTTCATGTTATAATACAAAACAGAAAAAAGAAAAACAATTGGCAGCTCAGACTGAAGAGGCCAATGCACGCAAAAACAATGTGTTTGAGAACTATTCTCCAATAAAATCGAATTGCCGCGAATGTGTTAATGACTCACAATGACAATAAATGAATATGATTTTTCAATTCTCTTATCTAAAGTAGCTAGTATTTCTAATATACGCCTGTAAATAGATAAAAATCATAATGTCAACTCGAAGGGTGTGTTCAAGTGAAACCAATTTTCAAATGAAATCGTTAATAACTTTGTGTTCCAATTTCCAAACATCCACATTCTGCTCTTGGTGTCTGCTCACTGTGTTCAGGCACCCACACGTCATGATGTGCACTGAGCGAAAAACTGAGGAGTCTAGTCATGGTCTCGTTCCAGAAACCTCTTCTAATAGTACTTGAACACATTCGAATACTTCAAGTTTTCAATGGTTTTATTTGAAAATCGGTTTCACTTGAGTAGACTCTTCAATTGATACTATTGCTTTAGAAAAGACATAAGGAAAGATCTTGACTCGAAAAT
This sequence comes from Rotaria sp. Silwood2, assembly GCA_905329745.1. NCBI lineage: Eukaryota > Metazoa > Rotifera > Eurotatoria > Philodinida > Philodinidae > Rotaria > Rotaria sp. Silwood2. Next base: position 39,388 of record CAJNSZ010000762.1, on the reverse strand, counting down.
TTTGTGATCATAAGTACATTTTCGCTCTGTCAGAAAGTTCTAGAACAAAAAACTTGAAGCACTTTGTGGAACAACATTTACGCTTATTTACTAATATGTAAATTACATTAAAAATAGCAGAATTTATCCTTGTGATCAGAATGTAAACGTGAAGTGGATGACTATCGTGAGAATATGAGTGAGGATGTATGATACTCTTCTTTTCAACTCCATTCCACATCCATACTGATATTGCCTTTTAGTTTCTCAATCGCTTGTAGCTTTACAGTACAGGCAAATTATTCTCTCCTTTGTCTTCATTAATCAGATATCATAAGACAGAACGATAAGAATGACTGGCAAAAGACAAAAAAGAGATGCTGTGACTCACAGATTATTTATTGAGAATTCGAAAGAAAAAGTACATGTTAATAATTGTTCATCATTGACTTTGTCGTAAATCGACCAAGAATATGACAATTTAGTCTATTTTTATGATAGAATGCATAATCTAGCAATAAATTTTTTTTCACATTTGCATCTGTTCGTCAACAGGTACATCTTTTAATGCTTGTTCGATATGTCGACCACAGCCTGGAACAAAAACAGAAAAAAAAAGAAACGAAAGTTTATAGTCATTTACTTCAAGTAGATTAGAAACAAATATCCGATTACCTGCCCATGTGGGCCTGTTACATGCAGAACAAGTAGTTTTTCTACACATATTTTGCAAAATCTAAAGAATCGTACGAATATCTATGTGAAGAGAAAGCTGTACAAAGTGATGAGGTTATATTATGATTGTACATGTTCTTCATTTGAAAAAGAACTGCAACATAGGAAATGGAAAGAAAAAATAAATAAAGCTTGAATTAATACAAGAGGTATATAAATCATTTCTTTTCTTTTCCATGCAGACATGTCGTCAAGAGATAGACACGCACATTTATTCACTGTGTTGCAAATACCTTTTGTTTTTTAATTGTCAGTGCTTACTTGATCATGTATACACATAATATGAGAGCATAGGAGAGAGAAAAAAAACTATTCACATTAGATTAACATAAAAAAAAGCAGTTTAGTTGATTTTTCGAAGGCATCATTCGAGTAATATTTTCGAAAGCAAAAATTTCACTCAAAAAATACTGTCGATAGTGATAACGTCTTGCACGCAAAATATTTCCATGTCAATAATTACTAGATTTGAAGACCTAAACTTTCAGCATGATAGGCAGAATGCTTGTTCTTTGTCAATTCGTTTATAAAAAGTATTTAAAAAACATTTTCTATTATAAAAGCGGTCTAGGAAACTTTTTTTTCGTTAACATGAAGTTGATATTACCTAATGTAAAATAGCTAAGCTGAACGAAGTATACAACAGTAACTTTTTCATACAAGCCAAAGTATATTCATGTCACTTGACTAACAGATTTTAAGCAAATAATTAAAACCTATTTGAAAATAATGCTTGATGCACAATTAAATTATAGTTATAAAGTTTCTTATATGTTCTTTTTTCATAATTTGAAGATATTCATCGAAAACAAGATTTATATCAAGTAGATATCGTTCAAATAAATGCCGATTGCACATTATGAGAATATCGAATTTTATTAGATCAAAATTTACCGTGAAATGTTTATGATTGAGAATCGAATTCTCGTGTAATCAAATCCAAATTTTTATCAGATTCGTAGATCATATCTTGTTAAGGATGGTTGACATCATTGACGTTCTGATTCTAGTCTGGATTTGATTTCACAATGATGTATGTGAGATTATATGAAGGTATATCTGTGTGCATAAATGAAGGAGCAACGAGCAAACTTTCGGTCTTACATCTCCATCCATAGCTTTACACTGAAAAGCCATTATCATCTCTCTCGTAAAACGAATTAAATGCTCTAAAAACAGAGGAATCTGAGTTGATTTGCAGAAACAGTTTAATTTGTATGAGATACGAATATTCAAAGGTAAGAGGAATGCAAACCGATTTTGTTTTTGTTCGGGTAGAATGTTTATTCTTTGTTGCAGTGGAAGTAGATCTTAGAAAATTGATGTATTAAGTTTGTTCTAGTGTAACAAAGATATTTCGGATTATGATTCAGGCTATATCGTCGCCGCCTGTTGTGAAAACATATTTCTGTTTGTGGTTGTTGCAGTTAGATCCTTGACTAATGTTTATTGAGAATTATCACGAGTTTGTTATTAATAGTCACCGAAGTTTGGAGTTGTACAAAATTTGTTGACATTCGCTCTTGAGTAATTCTATGCAATTCTAAGCTCTTGTACTTTACTAATTCTCATCTTCTAGCATTGGTGCACGGATTTTTACGTTTACTCTGATCCTTAAATTCTTTAAGTCTGAGGATATATGATTTATTCTGAGGTAGCGAAAACATTACTCCTTCGACTAAATCTTTCTGCCTAGAATTGAATATAATTCACTTGATTACCCTGTAGGATATTGCGACGTGTACCTTCCAATACTGAATGAAATACTATTGTGACATTAATGAAAATAAATGTTAGACATATTCATATGCTACTAGCTGGCATAATCGAACACCTATAAATATTTTCGCGAGTTATCAGTAAAGTGAAATGAAGGATATACTATATCGAATATACTGTACCAGTGCTGAATTTTACTCGTCTTCTTATTCATGGTTAGAAACATAAAATGATCAGCTGATCTCTGTATTGCTTTTCATGTTATTTCGGTCGGTCGGCTTACAAATCTACTCATGATGCTCGCTTTACCAAAGAAGATCAGTTTATGTTAGGTTTAATGAAAATGATTCGTGCATAGAAAGATATTTGTGCAGAAAAATAACTCAATACAATGAATATACGTACAATTGATCACGGCATTGAAAAAGATTCAGTACAAATCTGAACAACGAAATGCGTGAAGTAGCTTTAAATCAAGATCATACGATGTTGACCATCATTGATGAACAGATGAGAATTATTCGCAATTATCTAGAAATACATAAACGAATGGTTACTGTCAAACAAGGACAAGAAGCAATTAGGAAACAACATGAACTTGTCTTGTAATCTGTGTGTATATTCGCATGTCTTTATCTGATAGACAAGACATTTCTAAATTACATAAATTGTCTCTTAGTTTATATTTTTGAGAATAAGTATTGATTATTAACTTCTGATAAATTGACATGGTGATAGAACGCAGCAAAATGGTTTACAAATGTATTTAAAAATCAATTAATGACTTTTTTGAAAATATCTTGCTAGATCATTTTTCGTCACGAAAAATAACAAAACCCATTTATGGGTAAATAATTATGATTTATTCATTCAAAAAGTAATTTTGTGTATTATATAATAATAATTAGTAACAGAGCTAATGAATATTAATTATTTTAAGACGTTTTACTCTTTTAGTTGTCTGGAGGAATATTGTATTGTGAAATTCGTTCTATTGTTTGTCTTAAATTTGAAAATTTTTGTTTCGTTTAACGTGCACATGCAACAACAAAGTTGACACTTTAACATGCATCATATTAAAGAAAAAAATGAAATTCTTTTTTCTTCGACACAAAAAAAGAAGAATATGTTCTCTTACCCAAGAAGACAAACGTTTTCAAAAACGCGTTTAAACGCACAAAAAAGGGCTTCAAATCTACAAAAAGTGGACGTGTTTGGCTCATGATCGCGGTTCCTGACCGTCAGCGAAAAACAACCACTTTTTGCCCTTTTTGTGCGTTTAAACGCGTTTTCAGCAAAAAACTCTAAACGCATAAAAAGAACATAAAAAGTAGTGGTCTTTTTCATTTTCGTGAACTGTGATTGTAATTATGATTGTGATTTATGAGTATGAAAAAGATAACAACTTTTTAAGATCGTTTTATGCGTTTACAAGCGTTTGTTTTGCTGAAAACGCGTTTAAACGCACAAAAGGGGCAAAAAATGGTCGTTTTTCGCTGACAGTCGAGAACCGCGATTGTGAGCCAAACACGTCCACTTTTTGTGGATTTTAAGCCTGTTTAAACGCCTTTTTGAAAAGGTTTGTCTGCTTGGGTGGTGCTCGATAAAACTTTCGTCATTCTATAAAAAACAATTTATAAGAAAATTGCAGTTTCATTTTTTTCTCATTCTTCACCTGTGTAAAAGCAAACGAAAAACATGTATGTTAAATAATATTCATTGCATTCATAGTAACACACTTTTTTTTTCAAATCTCTTCACATAAACAGTGTTTGCAAACAACAAATATGAAGGTATGTTAGAAGTGAGAGAATGATGAAGTTTATTAGTTAGATATAAGAACTTCTTGAAACATTTTGCAATATATCTTTAGAGTAAAGTTTCGACTTCTGTTTTTCGAAATTGGGTTTTTATACTAATAATTTCATTTAAAGTCTATCAGTAAGAGAATGGAAAACAAAATGATCAGTACAGCATCTTAAGAGTAACAATATAAAAATAGTATAATTGGTTTTTCAAATAATGAATCATAAAGTTATAAATTTAAAGGATCTTTCGATACTAGCTAGTATGATTTACTTATTCTTTCTCATATATAAATGCTCTATTGAGATTTTAATATCGTCTGGAAAACTAATTTTTCATTCACAAATATGACAGTATGAATATGTCTGAATTACAAATACTGACTAAAAAAGGTTCAGCAGTGTTTTTAGAGATTGCTGCAAAGACAACTGCACTTGTTATCTCTTAAACTTTAATATACATAGATCCACGAAAAAATAAATTTATCACGTTTTACTTTTATGCTGTAGAAACTGGTAAGATTTTCATATTCATTATACTTTAGTTCCTTTAAGCCTTTTAGAATATAGGTGTGGGTGCGGATTCGAGTGTTGTTGAAGTGAGGATGCTAAATGGACTCAAAGGAACTAAAAGTAAAACAGGATAAATTTAATTTTTCGTGGACTTCTCAAGACAAAGCATTTGTGTTCGTGATATTTTTAGTGATTGTCAGTGAAGAAGTAGAAGAATATGTCAACATTTCGTAGTAGAGATTTTTCGTCGACACCATCTGATACTATCGAGCGTAAGGCTATTAATCCAGCCGGACGTCTTGGTTCGCTTTATGATGGATGTCGAGATCGTATAATTCATGAAACACATCCGAACTGTCAAGAAGAGTGGTTACAGTCATCTGAACCTGTAGAATGTAAAGTTATAAACGGCAATATGGACTTAAACTTCAATATTCTTCAATCTATTGATATTCAACAGGAATTACGATTAAGTTTATTATTGAAAATGACGAAAAGATCTGGAATAGCAGAAATTATTTGTTATCCTCATCGTATAGATCATTATACTCGTTTCTTTTATTATTCTTGGACTGGCGATAAACAACAACTTCTCGAAAATGGAATGCATGTCCTAAAAAACATGAAAATATGGAATCCTGCACTTAATGCTACTCATATGATTACTTCAATAACTTTTGGAATCGATACTCTTGTTGTTCTACAGTTACCATCAGAAGATACCGCTGTCAATAAGATCGATCGTATACTTGAAAAAATTCGAGATGAGCTTCTAAGAGACAAGAACAGCATTTTGAAACTTACACCTGAGGATAATGACTTACTTGAAAAAACTTTCAATACAAAAGTTTATTCAAATATATCTAGTTTAACCAGTTTAACTAAAGTTTCTGATGTTTTTTCTCAAATCAATAAAATCAAGATGAATTCATGTTGTCGTTATCCATTAAGCTATACTCTTCAGCTGGTCACAAAATTATGTCCTTCAGATAGCAGAACAAGTATGACATTGTCACATCCTTTACAAATGAAAAAAGCAGATCAATTCAAATTCTTATCTTCTTTACTCCAAGAAAAACTTGAACAATTTTTGCTTCAATTAAGAAATCCGATACAATATGTAGATGCATCTCTGAATGAAAGTATACCAAAGTTATTCTGTGGACATCTATCAAGCAAACTTAACAAAGCTAATATTCAATGGTTAAGCTTGAAGAATAAATATAGAAACAATATTCAACAATTTTCTAAACTAATAATTGATGCCCGCAGTGGTCTAGGAAAATCTTTCACAATTGATCGAGCACTTCGTGATAATGTACAAAGAACAATGAAAAATGATATTAATAAATTGATTTGTAATGTAAATGAGTTAGAAAAAAAAGGGCATTTGATCACAGGTTTGCACCAACAACAGTTTAAATATTGGAATACCGCTGAATATAATATCGGCAAAAGTAATGATATAAAAACAATTGAACGCATGCTGATAAGCAATGATCGCCGTAGACGAATTATCTGTTCAAGTGATAATTTAAACGAAAATAATCCTTCAAAATTGGTCGACTTACGTCGAACATTATTTGAAAAATACAAAAGCAACCCAGAATTGCATCTTATCTATGCTGATTTTTCTTATACTTCGTTTCAATTGCATGACATGATGGTATTATCATTGGATAAAAATGATGATAGTGAAAATCATTCAATGCAAAGAGCATCTTCTGCAGTTAGTGTTCTTCAGACTTCTCTAATTTTACCATCATCTCCATCACCGTTATTAACAAATGATGAAACTATTAATATTCTTCTTCTTGGCGAAACAGGAGTTGGTAAATCAACATTTATCAATGCTTTTGCCAATTATCTAATTTTTCATTCATTTGAACAAGCCGAATCAAATGAACCCGTCGTAATTATTCCGGTCTCATTTATTATAACGATTGGTGATAATTTTGAAGAACGTATAATTAAATTTGGCGAAGTTGATTGTTTTAACAATGAAAATTTTAATATCTTCGGACAATCCGTAACACAACATTGTAAATCTTATGTATTTGCTCTTAATAATGGTGATAGTAGAAAGGTGCGCATTATTGATTCACCTGGTTTTGGTGATACACGAGGTCATGATCAAGATGATCGAAATATGGAACATACTTTACAATATATTAATAACCTCACACATTTGAATGCTATTTGTTTTCTTCTTAAACCAAATGCATCACAATTGAGTTTTTCTTTTCGTACCTGTCTTAGTCAATTATTTTCTCTTCTTGGTCCAACAGCTCGTAATAATATTATCTTTTGTTTTACTAATGCTCGATCAACATTTTACAAACCTGGAAATACAGCTTCGTTACTTAAAAATATACTTGCATCAATCTCAATGAGTGATATTTCTCTCAAAAAAGAGAATACATTTTGTTTTGATAGTGAATCATTTCGATATTTAGTTGCTTTACAAAATGAAGTTCCATTCACTGATGAAGAAAAACAAAAATATGACAGAAGTTGGTCTACATCAGTCAACGAATCTCATCGTTTGATTGATTACATTGATAAAGAACTTACCGTATATCGTATAGAGAACGAATGGCAATCAATCAAACATGCTCAATTTGAAATCTCTTATATGATTCGTCCAATATTAGAAGCAATGAGAAATATTCTTCGTAATATTATCTTATGCAAGAAGAATATATCAAATCAATTCATTGAATTAAATTCGAAACCTCTTCATTTCACAGCTACTCGTTGTCGTTCTTGTAAAGATAGTCTTCAACAAGTTGGTCAATTTTGTATTTTATCTACTTGTCCGCATGAAATCCAAAATGAGTGTTTCATGTGCACATGTACTATCGATCAACATGTTCCAATCAATTATATTCTCGACCATAAATGTTCTAATTTTAGTTCTAGTGATCTTCAAAATAGAATGATCAATATACTAAATAAGTTGTGTCATGCAAGTGTTGAATTAGCTTATTTTCTCATTTCTACGACTTGTTCTACAAAAGATGATCCATTTTTGAATGCTTTGGTAGAAATGATTGTTGAAGAAACATATATCTGTGAAATTCAAACAACAAATGATTTCAATAAGCAATTGGTTCAAGAATTGTCGAAACTAGAAAGTCAATATGAACAACAAATGAGCAAAATGAAATCAACCAATGAAAATATTGATCTACCAGCTATCGAAAAATTGATTATGAACATTAGTGAATATTCTATAATACGTGTACAGATGACAGCTGTTAAGAAAGGACGACAGATGATGATTGAAGAATACGAATATGAAGTACAAAAAATTTAATAAAAAATAGTGTTTGTAAACTTTTACAAATAAAATTTGTCTTACTCCTAATAGAATTGTTCAGAATTAACGAAAAGTGGTTTTCCTTTATTCTCTCTATTAAATCAAAGAACAATTAAGTTTTAATCACATACTTCTCTTAACATCAATCACAGCACCAGTTGCAATATTTATGAAGACTTTTTATGTCGAACTGGCGAAAAGAGTAGACGCTTTTACCATGGGGTAAACTCTTTCGTTAGTTTTTTTTTGTTTAGGAGTGGGGTGGTGTTATGCAATTGCAAAATGAGACATTGGCTGTTTTCAGTGTTTCCGAAAATAAAAATGTTATGTTTAGAATAGAATCATTTCTACGTACAAGCTGTGTTTTATGTCGAACTGACTTTATTTTACAGATATCGATTTTTTCTATCGCTAGACATGCCCAAGATTTACTTCAGAAGTTTTAGTATCGTAAATCCACTCATAACACAAAAAGTAGTGAAACAACAACAATTAACACGGAATCTGTATTCTATTTTCATGAATTATATTATTTATATTCTTGGTTACTTCAAGAAACTTTCCCTCTTCAGAAGTTTCAACCATAACGGTATGGACTATGTTTTTTTAATTTTTTTTTGGTAGATTGTATGAAACTGTATCGGGTAGCAAAAGTTTCATATTTTAAGTCAGTGTCATTGTAAAGTTATAGATTAAACAATGCTTATAACGCACTAAGAATAACTGTTTAATCGAGAGTTTTCTTTTATGATAGATAGAATTTTTTAATAAGGTAATCCAGTTAAAATTATTTTACTTTTATTGTGTACAGAACTCTCAGTTGCATATACAGTAAAACTTTCTAATGACTCATGCAACTAGTTTTTGTTCAGACTAAAATAGTTTAAAGTCTAATTTAGTAATCCTACATCACTTATGACAAACAATATTGAGAGAACGAAAAAGAAATCCAGTGGACGAGTAAAGATGTCAATGTCTTTCTAGAATTTTGTAATTATATTTCTTATTAGAAGTTTCATAACATAAAGCCTTAGGTCAGAATGTAATGAATTGAAGCAGAATAACAAGAGGATATAAGTAAATGCGTATCCCAGAATTATTTTGCAAAATAACTAATTTCGTAAACACCTCTAGGGTGTGGGTGTTCATTCTGCCCGCATACAGCACTAGCCACAATACACCCACGTCGACACTCACTTCCCCCCCCCACCCCTCCACACCCATACACTCATTTCACATAAAGTTCGAAATAACAATATCAATACGTTATAGAATTTCAATACTGAGAGTGAGTACTTCGATATAATGTGTACAGACTGTTCTATTGCGATAATAATGCAATACTTTTTTTTTCAGAAAGAATTATACCAGAGTATACAGTTAATTTCGAATCTCGCACTAATATATTCAGCTCAAGTGCTTACCATTCCAGATTAAACAATCATGTTCAACCCTCGAAGCTCAAAGAGTATATAGACTTGATAGCATACTTCAAATACAATCTGCATCGCTTTTAGTTGTTGAAATATTTGAATTTCAAATGTATCTATCGTTCATTTTGTATAGTGTAGTTTACACTTTCATGTATTTAAAATTATTAAAAAAATATTGTGAGAATAATTGAAAAAAAACAAGTGTTATCGACAGCATAGACGATTCTATTCCATAGAAACCATGTCAGGTATTTTTCTTTGACAGATTTTTCAGGATGAAAGACTAGTAGTTCGAAAATTTCTCTTACTCTCACGAATCGTGTCACACATGCTGAAAAACGATCAAAACCGCTCGCAACCGTTGACGACTATGACTGAGACGTCGATGTATTTGTCAAGACGTGTGAGAGGAATGGTAGCCGATGGGTAGGTTTAACGTTTTTCCTACATACTTCAGCATTGGTTGTCAATCGTGTTTCACAAAGTTAAAGAGAGGTCGAAAACGGATAGAAAGGAATTTTGCGCGCTCATGTGTCACTGTTAGAGACCTGCAGAGTCAAACTTTTTTGACGCCGACTCCGAAAAACTCCGAAAATTTTTCTTTCCATAATTCAGCGACAGCTCACGTGTACGAACATATTATGTAATTTAAAATTAATTTACCATCACAAATGAAATCTGATTAGCGATTATTACGCACAAATAAATAGGTATGCTAAATGTTAGATAGAAAAACTAAAACTGATTAAATTTTCAAAGACTTTTTAAGTATTAAATATATTTGAAATGACTGTGAAGCTCTTGCCACGAGAAGAAATTTTAAGTTTAACTAAGCAAGAAAATGACTGCGGCAAATTAGTACCTAAGAAAAAAAATCAAACACAAGTGAAATTTGGGATAATTTCCACCAAGTTTTCGTCAACAATCAACAGCAACAATACGTTTCGTGCAATTTGTGCAAAGTCATACTTTTGTTTGCATCTGCAAATGGCACAAATAATATGAAAACACATGTAAAATCATGTAGTAAAGGAAATCAAACAATTACTAGTGGTCAAAAAGCGTTAAAGAATTTCATTCGTCAATGAATAATATCCATATTCCGCAACGAATTAAATCAGCAGTATTACATGCATGTTCAGGATTTGCAGCTATTGATAATAGAGCATTCGAAACAATGGCAGGTGACGGCTTCAAAATTCTTCTACAAGAAATATTTGATGCTGGTCGTGTACTCAACACATCTTCAATAAATGTAGATGCACTTATTCCACATCCTACTACGGTAAAATTTCAAAAACTCGTATACTATCTAACTCAAGTTTTTGTAACCGTTTTCTGTATTTTTAGATGAGTAGAGAGATAACTCGAATTTATGATAATGCAAAAAAAAACAAATAGGTTAAAATTTGTGAAAGAATGAATAGTTTTGTATTGTTGTTGACCAATGGACTGAGAAATATACCGGTAAGAAAACCGATTTATTTATTGTTCGACTGTTTTTCATCAGTTGGTACCTTTTTTCATTGGATCAATTAGGTTTAAGCTATTGTGGCATTTCCATTCATTATACCGATCGTGATTTTCGTTTATTAAATTTTATACTGAGATGCTATCCATACGACGCTGAATCTCATTCTGCACAACATCTTCGTACATTTGTCGATCAAAAATTAAATGAATATAAATTACGTTTAGATAGTTTAAAATATGTTGTTACTGATAATGAAGCAGAGATCTTGAGTGCTTTTCGTGAAAATTGCACACGCATTGAATGTTCCGATCATTACATAGATCGTCAATTAAAACATGCATTTCAATCTCAACAAATTCACGTTTCTAAAACTGTTATTGAAAATGTTAATTGTGATGATATTCAAGGTCTGTTTTCTACGATAAAAAATATTGTTTCATCTGTACGTCATTCACATAAGCAGCAAAGTTTACCAAAGAAATTGCAGTCATACAGTGGTACACGCTTTAATGGTGTTCTATACATGCTAGATGCTTTTCGTAAATTGTTTGATGAATTACCACCTGTTCTGATTAATAGTAAATTAATTGATGCTTATCAAGAAATTGATAAACAAACATTAGATGATGTATGTGTTTTTCTTCATCCTTTTGAAGAAGTAATTGAATCTTTAAGTGAAAATAAAAAACCACGTTTACATAGTGTAATTCTATTAAACCAATATTTATTAAACAAATGTGAGTGTTTTCAAGGTGATCAAACCAGCATGCTTGAACTCAAAATATTTTTAGGCAAATACAGAACCGTGTAAAGAGGCATTGTTTTTGTTTAAAGTTTAGGAACCAATGATAAAGATCGAAGTTTCCTGTCATCACTTTTTATCTCTGCTCTATCTTTTGTAGCCCATCGAATCAAAGTTGCTTGGTTTATTACTAGGGAGCACCGCCTAGTTACAATATTGCATCCAAACTTTAAAAAATTTGAGAGTTGTGCTGATGAAAAGCAGGCTGCATCATCTTCACATGTTTCAATTAAATGTGCTTCTTCTGCATGGAAAGGTCTTTTAGCACAATGTTTTGATCAACAACAGAACGGATTAATATCATCAGCACACAGATACCAAGAGATTGACGATAATTTAAATCGAGATTTCTACTTTCAGGAGGACATGGGACAAGATGAAGATATTCACATTGTGGATTTTTGGCGTAAACAACAGAATTCGTTTCCAACATTACCATTGATTGCCAGGAAAATTCTTCCAATACCAGCATCTAACACCATAGTTGAACGCCATTTTTCATCATCAAAACTTAGTGTCGGTGAGTGTAGAACGAATTTAGGTAGTGAAAAGCTTAATCAACTCATGTTCCTTCAAAAAACCTTAGTTCTATTGAAACAGCTTCGTCAAGTCAATAAATCACCAACAAAAAGATCTATTTCTGATACAGTTTCAATGATGTCTGGATATTCCAGCGAAATAATTGTCAAAAAAAAAGCACGAGAAGATAACATAAATTCATCCAATAACGAAAATAGAAATATTGATTTGTGCTGATATTTTTTTATAATGACCTACTATAAAACCAAACTTTGCACAGATGTTTTCTTTTTGTTTTTATTTCTATTCCATGTGAATTCACTATTGAATTGACAGTTCTCGTTTACTTGATATTAGTAGTATGGAAAATAAACATGTTATATAAGATAAGAATCATAAAATTTTCGGAGTCCGTAAAATTGACATAAACTCCGACTCCGACACCAAAAAAAATCTTTCTCTTTCACTCCGACTCCATCGGAGTCGGTTTTCGGAGCATATTGCAGGTTTCTAGCGTCCGCCCTTCCACCTCACCCACAATTGAGATGCTACGCGTTGTCTCCGTCCTTCCGGCACACCCATAATTGGGATGTTGCACTGTGTATCTGCCCTTCCGTCACACCCGCACTTGAGGTGCTCTGCTGTGTCTCTGCCCTTCCGCCACATCCACAATTGAGATGTTGCACTGTGCCCGCTCTTCCACCACACCCAGCCTTATATATGTGTATAGATGTAGATCGGTAGATAGATAAATAAATTTACCTATCTACCTACCTACAGAACCTATCATTTTGATAGTTCTTAATAGTTCTCTATTTACTTACTGACCTACCTATTTACCTGCCTGTTTATCGAAATGGCCCTCGGCAAATGTTGAAGGGATTGACTATTTACGCACCCACGTATCTTATCTATCTAGCTTCGTAGGCAAGCATACAGCCATGTGAGGCGTTTGCTGTTGATTTACTTTACGAGCTAGCGTTATATATATTTATGGGCAGATAGGTAGGTGGGTAGTTAGGTAAATAGATTTATGGGGCCCATGATAATATCACTTAGATTTGTCATGTAGTGAGAAAAATCCAGTTGAAACGTTCGTAGTATTTATTTAACGAATTTAGAAACAAACGACGCAACTTTTTGCTGAGAAAAATCCAGTTGCTCGAACAGTATAAATAAAATGGAATTTGCTTCACGTTTACCGATGAATCATTCTTTTCGTAAAATTAATATGGCGACCAGTAATATGCGTATTCTTTCAATTGATGTTGAATATGTAGCAACAAGTTATACACGTGAAGATAGATCTCCATGTAGTGTAGCTGTTATCGATGATAAATGTCAAATGATATTTAGTTCATTAATTAAACCAACAGAAAAATTGTTAGTGATCTTTATACATTAACAGGTTTAAGAATTAAAGATCTTGAAGAAGCACCATCACTCGAAGAAGCTTTACAAAAAGTAAAACAAAATTTATTTCAAAGAAAATTTTTATTTTGGTAACTATTTAGCTTCATTCATTATTTGATTCAATAATAATTATTGTTGCTCAACGTCCAAAACATGATATTAAATGGTTAAAACTCGAGAAAGGTGTACATTATTCAGTAATTATTGATCTTAGTGATTGGTTTACAGCATAGAATCCTCGTTATGGTTCAATGAAGTATATTGAATTCATAGTTTTGTTTAAAAATAATATTTGTATAAGTTTTTTTGTTTTCATTTAACTTTTCTTCATTGGTACATGAAGCTTGGACGTTATTAAATATTGATCTTAATGCTAAAAGTGGTCATTTAGCTATAGAAGATGCCAAAGCAACAATGCAGCTGTATATGAAATATAAAGTATTCTATTACGAAGTCGTTATATCTAAATATTTATTGAATTCTAGGATAATAAAAATGGTAAACAAGATGCACGTCATCGTTTACTGAATACTCGACCTCGTATGACACCAGCAAAAGCTTGTAATTACAATTATGAAGGTGCTTGGCTAGCTGGATTCTTTAAACAAACATGTACTCGTAATTGACCTTCATTGGTCAATAATTAAAATCTTTTTTCGTCAACTATCAAACTTTTTTGTAACCATGAAACTTTTTTTATAGCCATGAAACCTTTTTTCAGGGTTTTTAAAAAAATCACATCCTGTTTTTGTGTTTAAATGCATTGTCTTTTTATTTCAATGTGTGTTTTTTAAACTTAAAATGCTACCTAAAAATACCTTTTGAACTTATTGATCAAAGAAGACGTCTTTCTTTATATTCAATCAACGCTATTTGAAACATGTTTCAGATGAGTTTATTTGTCATGCATATCAACACGTCTCTTTTAGTGTTCTTTTGTTGACAAAAAAAAATGAATTTTTTTACACAACTCGTTAGAAGGGTGTGGGTTTGGGAGACGCGAAGATTCACATCCACGGTTCTACCTGTCCTCTTTACAATCTTCAATATTATGTAGTAGATGGTGCTCATAGAGAACGTTGACATGTACACATGTTTCTCGGAAATGTTAGGTTTCATCGAAGAAAGACTCACATACGTTAATAGAAAAAAAAAAGAACTACAGCAAATTTGTCTAATGAAAGTGTCTTTTATGTCAATGTATTACATTTCTTGTCAGAAATTTCATAACATAAAGCCTTAGGTGAGAATGTAATGAACTGAAGCAGAATAACAAGAGAATATAACTGAATGTCTTTCCCAGAATTATTTTCGAACTTACTGATTTCGTGAACATCTCTACTCATCCTATGTTGGTTTTCTTTCCTTACCGAAGCCTTTTCCTATTTGTATAAATTATTTTATCATATGTAAACCGTTCTATTGCACGTTTCTTAGTAACTTTTTTGTCAAAAAATTTGCAGATTTCGACATAGATACACCATAGCCTGTACAACAACTGTTGAAATTTATTTGACATTCTCAAGTGCTTCGGTATAGTCTAACAAAAGTTTTCAATATAAATCAAAATAGAAGAAGTGTTTGTTTCAACCGGCCATCCGATAAGCATTTCGACACGTTGATTTAAGGTTGCCGTGGGCATTGAAATTTCAAACGGACCCTTCGGATTCTCACTTTTCGATAGGTCAAGTGTTCAGTGATAGGGTCAGTAAAATATACAGTTTTCGATCAGTCAAAATATTTTTATTGAGGAAATCGAAATTTCATTAAAATAAAAAGGATTTTTTCCTATAGATGTCTCACTCTCGAGTAGTCGAAACCTATCGAATAAACGCGGAGAAGAAGATTCGAATATGGGTACTTGCGATTAATATTTGTCAAATAGCTAAGCTAAATATGAACTATTGCTGTTCTATGAAAGTTATCTTTTCAATTCCTAGAAGGATGATAGTTTCAAGATTGTTATTCTTACATTTGTTAACAGTTTTCAAAAATTAAAAAAATAAACTTTAATCGAATAAAAACACCTTTTGCATATCTCTAAACACAGAAAAGACTTTTTTTGCAGTCTCGGATGTCATATAAGCAGCTTATTTGATAAATATGATATTTGATACACAATTGATTTGTGTAATAAGGTAGAAAATCAATATAAAAAGAAAAAATTTTCAAATATTCAAAATGCAAAATTTGTTATGATTGTGTTTTTCGTCAAAAATTCTTATGAATCTCAATTGTACTTGTTATTTTTCATCAGTTAATGTTAAATATTTTTTAGGAAATTTTGAAATTAGGGAAAATATATATTGAACATCAATAACTCTACTGATATAGCTGAATTAGAGAAATATTTATAAATTACTTTTCGAAGAAGTTTTACGAAATCAAAATTAATTGTACCACTTGAAACTCCGATGAATATCGAGGAATCTAAAAGTACTGGAGGAGTCGAATATGAATGCCCAATAGGATACAGTTTTCAAGTGGTCGGAATCCGATGGTGGCTGAGATATTCGAAACCGGAGCAGAAAGTACACAAAAAAAAATATATATTTAAAATTTTCGAGCGCTCAATTGCACCCATCGTATGCTTTTTAAAGTCTACTCGGGATATCTAGATTGTACTGATTGTGACATATCTTTCCTGGAATCTATAAGATTTTCAACAAAAGAGTTATTGAGAAGCGTGCAATAGAATGATGTAAATATGATAAAATGATTAATATAGATAGACGAAGAGAAAAAGACTTTATTAAGGAGCAAGATGGGTTTTCTCTACCAGTAAAACGTATAATAATGATCATCTCCTTCAATGGTCTATATGCATTTTTGATGAAAACGAAAATGTGTTCAAGCGCAGATTCTCATCATTTCTTCTTTTTTTCAAGCGTTGATGTCAAATAAATAATCCAACCATCTTGAAAACTACTATTTAGATATTGTATTTATCGTAATATGAGCCTTCATATATTATCAAAATCTTTTTTTCTTGTATAAAGAAAGATTTATACTCTTGCTAGTCGTCATTCTTTTAGACGTATGTACCTTTTTTGATAACTATTTTTATCGACTTCATTTATTGCGACACTCTTTCATTTTCTATATAACATTCACTCTCTCACTCGTATTTACTTATCTATGAATAATGGCATTGATGAATAAAAAAAGCTTCTAATCTGATGAGTGGGTTATGTCATTAAATACTTTTTAGATAAATATTTATTAACCGGAATGAGAGATAAAACAAGAGTATAAAGAGACGAACAATTTATGTTGAATTTCAGTTATTAAGGTAAGGTTTATTGGAACTATATACTTCTATTAAGTTTCATATACGTTTGTTGCAAAAAAAATAACCATGAAGACCATTATTTTTCTTGTTATATGTGCATTGATTTTCATCGTTTCAACTTCGAATGCTAAACGTTTATTCTATGATAATGATAATGATATGGAATTAACGGATAAGAAAGCTCGGATGTTTCTTCGTTCGATGTTAAATGGTGATAGTGATGATGATACAGGATCATTTGATACTCGTGAAAGTGGTAAGAATTGTGTTCCATGTAAATTCGGTATTAATCCTTGTTGTTCACCAAATATTTGTATCAAGAAAAGATTTCGTCCAGATGAATGTATGGAAATTAAACCAGGCAAATAAAATTATTTATTAAAAAGAACTGATATTCTTTTAATCGAGCTAACTATTTAGAATTCATTGCTTCTTTTCGAATATTGTGTATAGAACAAAAAGCAGAATTGTCATGTTTATTTCTTGTTTAAATAAAAAAGATTTTTTTTTAATTTTCACAAATGACATAAGTATCTAAACTGAAAAGACTTAAATATATCCCACAATATGAGCTTCAGCATATTGAACTGAATTATCAGTACCACGCTTCGAAGTAACAAGAAGTCGATAACTTCTAAAGGCAATCGTATTCGAGAAAATCTGTTGAGACACATATATTTGACGACCTGGATCAGTTGATGAACTAATACCTGTTGAACCGTTGTAAATCAATGTCCAACTTGTTCCAGAATTGAAAGCTGCAGTAGTTGTTGCATTTGTTCCTTCAAGAGTTACTGTTATTGGATCACGATTAGGAGAATCATTTGCAGTCGCAAAAAGAAGACCAACAGCAATAGATGCATTACTTCTAGTAGGTGTAACATAAAATCCAGTATTTATTCCGGCAGGGCTTGAACCAGAACAACCGGATGATGAACTTCCAAAATTGAGGTATTTTGTACTTAATGAACCATCGATAGCATTTGATATATTTTCAGTGATTGGATAATTCACGCCGGAGCCACCGACATTTCCACCAGCTATTGTATTACAAATACCAACAATCGGATCACCAGCTTGTGTTATGTTCACAGTTGGACGTGCAGTGGTCGTGGTAGCTTTAAATATATATGAATAAAAAACTACATATATATTAGGGAATCTTAGAAAGAGTCACTTATCAACATTTTTGATAGAAAGCTAATGATATCAATCTTACTTTTAGCATCATTCTCTGTCGGTAAAAACAGATGAAACGATATGATATGTTCTTCTATGAGTTTTTAAAATCATTTTACAAAATTTGACTGAAACTCAATTAAAAAATTGTCATGGAACAAGCCCTGATATGCAACGTTCAGCACACTATTCGATTATTCTGACTTTGTTATTCATTTGTAGATATGTATAATTTTACTAGAAAATGATCTATAGATATTGGTAATACGATTGTTCGGCTTGTCCAAACGTAACGCTGTGACGTTTTTGACACACTTTCTTTGCATCATCTCTGAAACTATGAGAGCTAAAAACTTCGTTCAAGCGCCATTCGACACAGGTTGTCAAACTCTATTTATGCCATAAAAATGACTTTTTTCGGTAAAAGTCTCGAGCTTCGAGAAAGAATTTTTGGTCTCGTAACGCTGTGACATAAAAAGACTCTTTTTCTTCAGAGCCGCTAATAAAAGTGCAATTTCTTCTGAAAAGTTTACTCGACATGAAGTACTTCTAGAGCCAGGTTTGTAGAGCTTTGAACGGGCTTTTAAACGCTAAAAGAAGTTTCCTCTAAACTATTTTTACTTAGATAAAAAATGCAAAAAACAAACGTAACGCTGTGACACAGTGTTTTGTCGACCATTTTTGAGGCACTTACCATGGTCAGAACGATTTGATTTTTATAAGTGTTAGTGTTTTCTGTATAACTAATCGTTCTACTCAAGAATGAGATCGATACATCGACATGGAAGCTCACAAAAGACGCAGTAAGTTGGAAACTGTATAAGAATCTAAAAATTGTCCTTAGCCACAAAAGTCGAAACTAAATATGCCATATTATAGAGAATGAAATTCTGCATCGAATGATATGTTCTTCGACTTTTTTTGGAAAAATTTCTTAGTTAGAAAATCCAAAATATGATTTTTGAAAAGTTTAAAATCCGGTTTTCAATGCTAAAATCTAATTTTTGTATAAAATAAGTCTCAAATTCGTAATCAGCGTTAAAAACTGCATCTGGTAACTCACTCAAATCTATCCAACTCGAAAAAATTTTTTCGAAACTTGATCAGCAAAATGTCGCGTTACGTGGACAAGCCGTGTTACACTTCAGACAGATATACTCTGGACGCTTACTTCCCAACGAGACTTACTTTTCGAACAGTGGCACTCGCAGCACTTGCTCTGGTGATAATGGGATGAGAAACAATGGTGAGGATGATTGTGAAGGAAGTGTCATCACGGAGTCTTAGTTGAGGGCGAAGGAAAAGAAAGAGGTCTATGCATAACTTAAGGATTTTTCTGATAGGTTTTTGATTGTTGGTAGTTCTAACTAAGAGCCTTAGGAAAGAAAATGTTGCGGACTCAACTGTTGTTGGGGAGCAGATGTAGCGGGAGTATTTGTGAGGAAATAACAGTCGTGGATTCCTAAATATTTGATACTATTCTGTCTTATTTCTAAATTCATACAATGAATGAAACAGATCATTAAAATGAGTACAATCTATTTCTCAGTTTAGTTAGTCCTTCTCGTTAAATTTCTCAAGAGTATCGGCAATCATCTATAAATGTTAAAATGACCGTTTTTATCGTTGAAAAATTGAAATGCTCAGTTTATCATTATAAAGATCTTACCAGTTGTCGTTGATGCAGTAGTA
Organism: Rotaria sp. Silwood2; assembly: GCA_905329745.1. Lineage (NCBI taxonomy): Eukaryota > Metazoa > Rotifera > Eurotatoria > Philodinida > Philodinidae > Rotaria > Rotaria sp. Silwood2. The sequence goes on along the minus strand of CAJNSZ010000762.1, from coordinate 19,511 downwards.
GTTGTTGTTATTGTTGTTGTTGTTGTTGATGTCGTCGCCGTCGTTGCTGTTGTTGTCGTCGCCGTCGTTGCTGTTGTTGTAGTTACTATACATATGTATTCAGCTTTATCTTAGAAGATTTTTATCTAACTTTAAACAAAAATGTTGATACTATAATTTTATTTCGTTGAGATTTACAAGAAACACTTATTAGTGCAGCCCCATTGGGGCTGAAATGTGGAACTCACATAATTGTCATAGGCTAGAATACTCAACAAAATTTAAAACTAGTTGCTAAGGTCTGTAATAGTGATGGGGAGGGGAGGGGAAGCGTGGAGATGCCAGACGTAAAAACTTAAACTTACACTCACTATTTTCGTCGAAAATATATGTGAGTTCTGCAAAATTTATTCTCACTGTAATTTTAAGATAGATCATTTCATGTGACGGATGAAAAGATCACTTTCTCAGTTTACAACTAAATAAAATATTACTTGTCATAATGCTAGCTGCAGCTGTTTTTGTATTAATTAGTGCATAAATACCAACTGTCAAAGCAATTAAAACGGTCATAGCAATCAATATTCCACAAGAGATAATCCATAGTTTTCTTGTTGATATTCTGCAATAAAAAGAATACATTCTTAAAAACGGTAAATCAATATCATTAATATATGTGAAATTTTTTTGGACATCTAGCAGAGATGTCCAGCGCGGCTGAAAATCCACCGCTGTCGCGCCGCTGTCTTTTACAAAGGTCGGCGCCGCAGTGACATAAAAAGCACAAGATGCCGCTGCCGCGTCATGATATGCTAAGAAACTTGCCGTTGTCGCAGCGATATTTTAGCAAAAGGTTACAATACTGCTACTATCACTACATGAAGAAAAAATGGTATTTGTCGGTCTACAGTAGTCATACAATTTAGTTTTCACTTAAAATCAATGACTAACGGTTTAACTCTAGGGGGGAAAAGCGTATTAGTGTATTTCCGTATTTCTATGTATTTCCAGGCATTTCTAAGTATTTCTAGGTATTTCTGAAATAGAGAAATACTTAGAAATACGCTTTTTCCCCCTTGATTTAACTGCTATAGTAACAAATGACTTCTAAGTACATATACAATAAGTATAACTCATAAGACCACATCGACTTTTTAAGTTCTTCGTGAAACAATGAAAGAATCTGAAGAAAACGGCAGCTTTTTAATTTTTTTCATGTAATAGCTTCAATTCAAAGAGAAATGAAAATTCATGTGGCTTTGAAGATGATTAGAAGGTTTAAGATGTACAATTAAAAAGCAAAAATAATTATAAAATTCATGCTTTTTCTTTATTAAGAAAACCAAAATATGATAAGTGATCATGCTTAATCTATTTGTTTTAATGTTACTTTTTTCAATTTTTTCCAGGTCTAGATCTATCAAAATATTGCAGATTGAAAACGTAGAACAAGACTCTGTTAAACGGGCTTTAGCGGCCAAAGCATGTAGCTTAAAATGATATTAAAACTATATATTAGACATAACACGATACAATAAACACTTTCAAATTGTAATCAGTGTATTTCTACTACCATCCTAATTAACTTGCATAAGCTTAAAACTTCCATCAGTTTCCCACACAATAAAATCATCGTAAAATGCCAGATTTAGAGAAGAGAAAAAATTTAATTTGTCTAATTTATTTGGAAGACTAGTTTAATTTAAGCTCTGAAGATCAAATTGTTTCTAGAAATTACACAGTGAATTTCTGTAAAAGCTCATGTCGCGACGCTGCCGCGGTGCCGTTGTAAATGGTCTGCCGTGCCACGTTAATCTCCAAAAAAAAACATTCCGCTGCTGCGCCGCCAACCGCGATGGACATCTCTGACATCTAGTTTTATTTATGAATAACTAAATTCTGTTAAGTAGGTGACAGATAGCTTAATATCTTCTTTCATTTTTCTTTTATAGAACATTCTCGCTATAAAAACTCAATATTTATGTTTTATAATAATGCATGAAATGATATCTGAGAGTTCTACTGACTTGAAACTGTGTTGTGTTGATAATTTAATATCATTGGATACCGATGATAATTTAATTTCATTAGGTGCCGGTGACACAACAGAGACTGATTGAGTCTGTTGAATTTGATCGTTTGACAATGATGCACTTGCAAACGACAAGGTCTTAGGACCATTAGAATTCTTTTTATTTGATGTTGAGTGAACAGTTGCATGAATTTGTTTATTATTAACAGGTTTGATCTGTAAACAAAAATTTTGATTTTTTGATATATGCTCATTCAGCATTAAAATTCTTTGTTAATAGTCATACCTGAAATGATGTCTTTCGTCTGATTAAAACAGATACATAATTAGATTTGAATTTTTTCATAACAAATGAATTCGAAAATGTATACTTATGAAAGAGGAACAGAATAAGATTGAATATCTTTATATAATAAATGCTAAAAGAAATATAATTTTTCTATAAATGAATATTGTAGACTCCTTCGATCTATCTATAATGAAAGTTTTTTTATACTTGAAATTGAAAAAGAAAACTTTATAAGAAGCAACCAAGAGGATTTTTTCAAGATACCCTATATATTCGGCTTTACTGTATTATTATTTTTTATATTATAATACACAATGGCAAAGAAAAAACAAAATCGAATTAAGGAAGAATATGATTTTCTTTCTCTTTCATTTCAAAACAGTAACTTTGAGATGGTCAGTCTTCCATCTCAATAAATAATATACATTTTATAAGCTTCTTTTAATTCAATCAATATTTCTTTTTGTGTCTAAGAATGTATTAAATAAATGAATAAGAATTCTGAATTGCATTAAGATTAAAAAAACGCATGTTGACCTTAGGCAAGCTGTAAGTAGATCATGAAACAAAAAAAAATAAAATTACGATGGGTTTAGTAGTGTATATAAATAAAATAATACCTAATTGTAGTTCTAGACAAAATCACTTCCCCTCCCCTTTCCTAATTCATTGACATCCAAGGCAGACAAGAAACGGTTATGAAGTCATTAAAACGCATTTTTAATAGTTTATTTTAATGTATTTCGATCATAAACTATTCAAAGCAATCCAATTTTGTTGCTACGAAATGCATTGCGTTTGAAAAAAGATATTTTCACTTTTGTTGAGATCATCTTAAAGTGATGAAATATTATTCATTAGAGTCTTCTCCGCAATTATTCCCTACTCTCGTACACTATCGTTGTCAAAACATACTATTCTAACTAAAGCTGAAGTGAACAAGCTATTGAATGATTAAAATGTTTCCCTTCCTAGTGAAAGTTTTGCTTTTGTATCTACTGGATGTGAGGAGAGCTAAAGATGTGTCCATATGAACATGATATTCTCGTTTAAGAACTTCATGTGCATTAAAAAGAAAGTTCGGCTACGGCACTGTAATCAAATAGGTAGTAGTCGATATCAGACAGAACGTCATAGAACGCGGGATATGCAGAATATCCAAGTCATCTACGTAATCGTGATCGAATTGAGTTCTGATCTAGTAACGAAACTTATGATGATTTTTCATTAATATCAAGAGTAGTCAGCACAGTACACTCCATAACAGTGATCAGTGCCTCGGTAGAAAGATTATTTAGGTCAGCTGGATTGACATTTACTCAAAGACGAACCCGTTTAACACCAAGTCAAATAGATAAAATATTATTTATTCGTTCATACGAGAAGTTCAAGAACAAACAATAAAAAAGAAAACTTATCTTCTCTTGTTGTCATCTTTTTATACTGATTACATTGAATCTTTCATCCTTACCGTGGTTCTCTTATTGTTTATTTGCTTTATGAATACCAAATTTTATTTTCCATCTGATTTCTGCTGAAAAACATTTGATAAGGTTTCTTACCATGATTACATTGTAAATTATTATTGTATAAATACTATGCCTATGTTATTTGTTGACCTCGTATCTCATATATACACAAGTTTTTATGCTTGTGAAAAATGCAATGAAAATATCGTCCTGCAGGTAGAATGTAGGCGAGCCCATGGTCGTGCAGGATGAAAGAAGCTGTTGTGTGACGCTCTCTGGTCAGTAATTGAATGTAATTTATTGAATGCTTTTCGCTAAACACGCATATGTATATATATATATATGAGAATGTTTATTTATATCTCTAAACTGAATAGTTTGTAAAGAAATATACTCAGTGTTTATCATGTAATTTCTAAAGAATTTCTAAACCTATTTGCATGAAAATTATTGTAAGTTATCCAAAGTATATAGAAAATACTTCATAATTTTTTGAAGTAAATAATCATAAAATGTTTGGGTGTTCTCAAACTAGCGTATAGTATATTTCAGTAATCGCGCTAGAGAACATGGAAGTTTGAAAAATCGGTAGTTAATGATATTGTCAGTTGTTCTTTTTCATATAATATATATCACTTAATATTAGCATCGATCGCATCTGTTCTGGCTCATATGATGTCCAGTGTCCTCATTTCTGTTATAGTAATCAACATACTACATTAGAATTATAACAATATCATTAAGTGAATTGTTTCTATGTTTCTATCATAATAGATTTTTTAAATAAGCAACTGAATATTTGTGCATTTCATTTATATCTCAATTGAGTTTTTGTATGTATTTCTTTCCTTTGCAACACATGTACATACTCTTTTCGTTGTATAAAATTATATGAATTTTTCCTTTCGTTCTTTTTGTTTCTAAAGCATCAAACAAACAAAGAAAAATCTTTTTTATTGTTCTTTTCATATATTCAATCATTCTCTATTCTCATGCATGTTTATTTGTGTTCTAATATCGCTTGTTGAGCAGTTAAAAATATTTGGAACTCTTACAAAAACCGTGCTTATCCCATATCACTGTATGATTTGAATGCACGTAGAATTCTTCTAAAAATATTTGCATATACTCAGGCGGATCCAAACAAGCATGTCAGAAAAAAACAATACACTTTAATCCTATTACGAAGTAATTTTCTTTGACCAGTTTAAATCTAAGTGAACGTAGAATNAATTTTTTTCATCAGAAGCATTTGATTGGTATAATGATGTCAAGAAGAAAAGTGAAACAGGAGAAGCCCATTTAGAGCGTTATCCTCTAATTGAACAACGTCGTGCATGGATGGCTGTGCGCTATAAATTACTCAAAGAATTTGAACTACAAGATCAAGAAAGCTATCATTCGGGAATTTATCCAACATTCATTGTGAGCGTGCCAAACGATATGGAAGTATTATGGGAACCATTGCCATCTTTTTTTAAATAGTTTCCATATATTATTTTAATAAAATTTTATGAAAAAAATAAACTAGAAAACTAACGAGTGATCCATAATGAATAGCCGATTTTTGTATTTCTTTTTTTAATCTTCTAGAGTGTTTATTTTAAAAACAAAATATAGCATAAGATGCAGTGTGAAAAGTTCCACAAGGTACATTGAAAGCCTTATTTTATGTATTCATTCTTTGTATTTAAAATGGACAAAATTCTGTGCGAACAATTTTCGATGCTGCAAATAAAATCATTGATTGCTACATGATGAATTCCTTATCTAATTTCATCAATTCATGAATCATAGGCTTTAACTTTATTTCATTGAATCTTATTGGCGATAGTGTCCCACATAGAATAATCCAGAACGTTGAGATCGAGACTGTTCGCTAACTGTCTGTGATTGTTTATGAAGTCCTGGAAATTCTTCTAATATCATGTCAATAATTTCTGATGTGTATACGATGTGGCGTTATCCCGTTGGTCAATAAAATCATCACTAAGTAAATATTGATCTTTAGCTTGTGCATGTGGACGAATAGCTTCAATATAATTCTCATGAGATAACATTTCACCAGGTTTAACTGTAATTGGAGAGCTTAAACCATATTCAGATGTTCCTAACCACGCCATAATTCTTTTTGAATATTTATCTTTTTGGTTTATGTCTTTGTCTTCATTCGTTTGCCTCTTGTCGACTTGAAGTATAAACACATTCTAATAAGAAATATTTTTCGTCAACGAGTAGAATTGTCTTTCGTCGATAAGATAAAACGAAGCGAATTGATCATTGACTAAAGTATAAATAAATTTTAAGTGTCGAAAATTCGTCACATATAATATTGTGCATTTTGAAAACAAAGGGCACATATATAAATTCAGGTTTTTTAATGTAGCTTGTAGAGCTTTTCAGGTTGCGCCTTATGATATGTTTTATTTTTATAATAACTGTACTAGATGATAAAAAAAAAGAACTACAAAAATCGATCATTCATTTATGGGTTACACGTTCTTTGAACAGTTTGACTTTTTTATCTATTTACTAATGTTGATTAAACTTTTGCAATATTTGATAACATAAATTACTCTATATTATATAAATATATATCTAACTGAGAAAAAAAATCATTGATAATGTTATCGAAGCAAAGATATATTCATCTCATTTGCCATAAATAACAGAGATCCGCAACGCAGTCGAAAAAGAGTTTCGCCGTCGCGTCGCCCTGATTTTTTTTGTAAATATTAGTCTCGTCATCGCCTCGCCTCATCAAGGATCTAGCATAAAAACAGATGCCTTTTTATGCATTTTTTTCAATCTCTTGTTACAAATTCCTTTTTTTTATTTCATAAGGTCAAATAAAGTACAGAGTACTCGGAAAGTCATGGGCCAAAAAGAAAACTTTATATCTACATGATGGTTCTATTGAATGAACTGACTTTTGTACTGATGGTAGAGGATAGTTTAAAGTTTCTAGTCAATAAATTGAAATTCTTAAATACCCTTTCAAAGTAACGCTTTCAGATTCAACACAACGAAAGTGTTTTTTTTTAAGTGAAGAAAAAAACAACACGTAGAAATGTGTCCGGAATATCTTCTATTTTGTTTCATTATTATGGATTTCCTGTCATTTAGACCTATTTCTCTTCCTTTATAAACATTTCTTCAACACATCTCGAGAACCGAGAGTGATTGAAACATTTTTTCAAAAAGGATTTGTTTCCGCCTTATCAAAAGCTTTGACGAAAAGTAAACTGAATAATCCAACTTGATTTTAGAGTTTTCATAGACACTAGACTTGAGATAAATGTGCTATGGCACATACATATGATGTGTCATAAGAAAAAGTTGTTAAAAGTCTTTTCCATATATGTTCGTTTTCTTTCGTTCTGTACACATGTGTTATTAACTATAACTATATATTTTCTTTCGCTCTGTCAGGTGCTTTCCCTATATGTTCTCTTGATAGATTTCTTGACTTTCTTTATTGTTTCGATATGATAACTCATGTATTTTTTTCAATCCTATTATGTTATCTATTTTACTAAAATCTACCATTCTTCTAACATCTGATATAAAAACCAGTTGTTTGTAAGTAAAGAGAGGAGAGTAAAATTAAAGAGAAGTGTGATCAAAGATCAAACATAATAAAACACATACATACATGAATATTATTATTGAACTTAACAAAATCTGCCTAGTTTATTAAAAATTTCCCACAAATGTTTATAAAAGAAGATAAATAGGCCTGAATAGCATTCAATTCACAGTAATGAAACAAAATAGAAGAAATTCAAAATAGAGTCCTGCTTATTGTTGTTTTTTGATAACTCGAAAAAGAATGCGTGTTGTGTATTGAATTTGAAAGTGCCACGTTGTAAGAGTATTTGAGAACTTTATATTATTTAATATACACTTTATACTATTCTCTACCATCAGTAAAAAAACTAGTTCATTTAATAGAACTATCATGGAACAATAAAGTTTTGTTTTATGGTCAATGAATTTCCAGGCACCCTGTGCATTTAATACATATGAATAGGTTCATTAAAACAATATAAAAATAGATAATGAGACCAAAATGAATAACTATGATTTATAGGAATCCAACAGAAAGCGAAGAATAAAAGAAAGTTGAATAAGTAATTGAGTATATAATTGCTACAAAACACATTTGAATTTTATCAAAATCCGAAGGTTTATTTGTTTCAAGCCTGTGATGAACGCATCCACCATGAACAGGATACAGTAGCAACAAAATAGAATATAAAGAACTCTTACATGTATCTAGATCCAACTAATCTTTTTTAGCAAGATAATATTATTGAATAAAGAGAGAATACATAAAAAATTTTATTGGATTTAGATACAGATAATAGTTCTGTATATTCTGTTTTATTGTTATTGTTTCTTGATAATGTGAACGTGTTTACCAAAAGCTTGAAAAAAAACGCTCGAATTTCAATAAAATTCAAACGCATTTTGTGGCAATTATGGACTCAATTATCATTTATTTTCTTGTCTTTGTTGAATTTATATGAATGATAGTTATTCACTTTAGTCTCATTATCTATGCTTGTACTTTGTGTTTTAAACCTACTTATGACATCGATTCAGCAAAAAGTGCATCATAAGAAGACGAAATAACTAGTTAAATCTCATACTGTCTCACACCCGCTTCACGGCAATGCGAGACTGTATAACTCGTCGATTCGTAGATGTTTGATAAATAAATATTCTATTTTTTTCGCTTGCTGATACATCTTTAGATATTTGCATTATATTGATATCAGTTTCAATAGTGAAAGTTTTCTTCATTTATTGCAAGTAAAAAACTGATCTAGAAAAAAGGTATTTTCTATTACGTTCAGTGGTCATTCTACATTGGTTAGTGAAGGCAACATCGATTGAATGGGATCTGTGTGGTAGATGATATGCGACAAGCTGCTCTGTGGCTGAAACAAATAATCAAGGTCAATGAAAAGGAAAACTTTCGCTATGAGGAGAATAGGCGTGACGAGTTTTCACTTTTTTTCTACTTACTAAGAGGAAAGGAAAGGAAAGTTGAAAAGCTTTCTTTTTTGTTTTTCGCGTAGTCGAATTAATCATTTTTTAAAAGTAATGACATATTCAGAATCATCGTTAACGTCTGAGTAAAATTAAGTATTTTTCCTGTCGAAAACGACTTTCATTTTCCACCTATTATTTCGTACCTATAGAATACCCGGGACTATCCAAAAAAATTTTTTTTGCTCTACTGTGTCATCAATCATTACATGCTGAGTTTCGAATATGTCATTTGTTTTTTCAAAAATGAAATAATGAATTCAACTTTCTTTTGCTTTGTTTTGATTTTCCTGTTGATTTCTTCAACTTTTTTCTCGCTAGAAGAGCATTCAAGATCTAGTTCATCCTTTTCGAACACGAAAGACAAAAAACAATCTTTTTTTGATTTTCCTTTCCTTTTTTTCTTGAAAGAAACTTGAAGTACCACCACTAATGATGTACATAGTCTCAATTCAATAGCAGTTGATTAGCTCGAGGGCTTCCCTTGTGGACCGATTGCTCCATGTATCGATCCAAAAGGTCAGATCGATTTATCCAAATAGATTACTAAGTACGTAAATGGATCGATGAGTTTTTTTAATGCATTGGGAATTTTTAGATTCATGTGTTTTCTTTTTTTACTGATAAATATGAGTTGTATTCTATTCTGTTGTATGTTTACTGATTTTTCATCTTTAAAATTGAAAACAAGAGCTATAGAATGAGGAAATTACGAACAATCTTATTGAAAAATGTTATATTTATTTTTGCTATTCGATAACAAAATTCTTTTAGCAACGGTAATAAAGCTTAGGACTTTTTGACTCCAAGATTCTATAACATTCCAAAGAATTCTTGATTTCTGCTATTTTCATCTTCGCATAAAAACACTATTCTGATCATTAGCTTTAAAGAATAAATAATAACTGTCACAATATAGTTATGCATTCCAGTTTATACGGTGCAAGAAACATGACAAAAATATAATCATCTGTTTTTTCTGCTTATGATCGCAACAGAAACACACCCTTTCTATATTTTGACATGTAGTTTTTTTAGTTTTCTGTTCGAATCAATAATCTTTATCTAAATTTCATATATGTTTGGTTTTCTCTCTTTCTCAGACTGATTGATTACAAACTTGACATAGCACATTAATGCATTTGCAATACTGATGAATAATATTATTGGTTTAAAATTAACAACTAATCAGGCAAATGTTATGTTGAAACATATTTTTTCAAATTTTAGTTTTTCGAAGATAATAAAATGGCTTTAATATGTTGTCCTGGTGCATTAAATCCATTTTGTCGTCAACCAATATCAGTTTCATTATGTTCTGATCAACTAGCTTTAGCAACTTCATCAACTTTACTTTATATTTATTCATATTCTAATCAAAATTTATCGTTTATTACGAAATTTTCTCCTCATTCGAAATCTTTATCATGTATGCTGTATCATCCAACTATTCCAGGTTTGTTAGTTACTGGTGGTGCTCCGAATTCACGAGTTATTCTATGGTCAATCGAAGGAAAAACAGTGCAAAAACAAGCAACATTGAATTTACAAAGAGTAAGTGAAATTCTTTTTTTGGGGTAGGTTAATCTAAAATAAATTTAAAAGAAAAATAGATGTATTGAATTAATTTATTCTAGAGACCAAATGCATTAGTTTGGCTTTTGGATGAAGAATTAATCATTGGAGATGAACATGGAACTATCTATAGATGGAATAGAAAAGAAGAAAAATTAAATAAATTTGCTAATCAATCTTTATCTGATAAACAAAATGATGAAGTTCAACTTTTTGCTATTGCAAATAAACAAAAATTTATTATGGCTATTGCGTAAGGAATATATTAACCAATGAATTTTATATCTATATCTTCATGCTTTTTTTAAGATTTAAATCAGGTTATATATGTATTTGTCATGTTGATCTTGACAAAAATAATTTAAATATGTTACATAAATTATCACCTGAATCAGCCAATACAATATGTTGTTCTATTCAATTTGCTCATCCAGAGTCTCCATTAGGTTTATCATTTGATTTTTTAATAAAAAGATGAACAATTTTAATTATTGTCTATTTAGATCATAGTACTCTTTTTTATATTAGTTATGGAGATGGTTCTATTAAAGTATGTGATTATACAAATGGAAAAATTCTTGGTCAATTAATGCTAGTTAAACAATCAAAAAATACTAATATGAATGATCCGAGATGTAAAACTTATTATCCATTAGCTTGGATGGATGCAAATACTTTATTAACAGGAAATATTGAGTAAGATAATAAGAAATATTATTTTTGTTAGCTAACATATATATAATAGTCAACGCTCAATTAGTGAATAGAATGAAAACTTTTCATATTCGTCTAATGCGGAGATCGTTCAGAATAATTAATTGTTTTAATGTTCACATTCTGTATATAACATAGAAATCGGCAGGGTATAAGAAATGCTTAATGGATAAGTTCACTTAATTTATTTCTTTGAGAGTTCAAGTCTTTCTGTAAGAATTCTTAGCCTATGTGATACGGTATATATAAAAAAATCGAATGACACTGATTTAGCCTCAAAATTTTCCCTTTAGATTATGCCTACTTCACTGTAATTTCTAAAATACATGAGATTCTCATCAATGAATTACTTGTTTGAACTGAAATTTTCTGAGCCCTGTGTTTAAATCCATTCATCTGTAAGTAAAACGCAACTCGAAATACCATCATTCAATACATTAGAATTTCAGTCAAAGATGTGGAATCTACCTGTGTGCGCAAGCGCGCGCTGGGGGAAATTTTTGGAAAATCATTGTGTCTGGAGAAAGATTTTTCTGCTTGGGAAAATTTTCCCTTTTTACGGCAGATGCTGCACCTCTGATTTCAGTAAAAAAGAAAGGTTAGAACTCATGAGAGAAATTTCATGTGCATTTTTATTCTTTTGTCGTATCTCATCACTGTAGTCTATCTTATGGAAATCAGTTCAAACTGAAAAATAATTAATCATTTCGAATGATCTTCTCGTAAATGCACTTATTAGTTAATTCGAGAATTTAAGTGAACTTTTATTGTTTATAGACAAAGATATATAAATTGGTTTATTCGGAATATTTTTTTTCTAAAGATGAAAAGGATTTTGAAAACGATATTCTTATATCTTCTCTTTTTTAGTGGTCATTTAATCAAAATTGGTATTCGTCATTCATCACATATGGAAAAATCTCAATTAAATATGACACCACCAGTATCAGCTGGTAAACCTGTTTTTTCTGTTGTCATCAAAGATGAAAACACTTTATTTACTTATTCATTTAATCGAAAAGTAAATTTTTTGTTATCTTTTAGTTGATCGAGATCAATTCTTTTATTTTTTCTTTGTTTAGTTATGTATCTGTGATCTTTCATCATCAACATTAATAAAATCTCTTGTGTCAATTCCTGGTTCTGTTAATGCTATTCAAGCATGTCCTCTTCAAACAAGTTCGAACTATTTTTGTTCGAATGTTTTCTTCAATGTTATGTTTTTTTTTTCTTTTAGGTTGTATTGCATTGGGTGTTGATACAGGAAATATTGGCATATTAGATTTATCTTCATATGGTTCACCTTCTCTTTCTTTTCTTTGGCAATCAATTCCAGCTGATGTTTGTCGTTTAGCTTGGCATCCTATTCGTGAAGGTCGTATTGCTTATTCTACCCGTTTGGGTCATGTAGCACTTTATGATACACTTACGGGACGTTCACGTGTTGTTTATGATTGGAGATATACTCAACCAGGATCACCAACGGCTCTATTTTGGGGTCCTTTAATACCTAGTTTTACTGAAGATGAAACATTAGCAATTCTTTATTCGATTGGAGATGGAAAATTTCATCGATGGGATAGTCCAGATAAAGGTTGTTTGCCAACTGATCTTACGTCGTTAGTGAATGAAGTAAGATTTTGAAAAAAATTAACAAAATCATTGTTTTGATTTGAACATTTTAGTCAAAAAATAGTTCAATATTAACAGTAGCTTTTAGTGATGATCATAAATTTTTATCTGTGATCGCTTCTGATAGGTAAAACTATTCTTTTTTTAATATTTCTGATTGAATATTTGATATATTTAGTTCTTTATTAATTCGTTCATGTCCATCATTAGCATCTGTTCATCATCATATCATTAATTGTTTACCAACTATTGTTCTTTATCATCCTCGTTATTTATTATCATCCGTCGATATATCATCCAAACAATATTGGCTTGCAGTTAATGATAAACAGAATATTCGATTGATAAATACTTTAGGTATATCATAAGAAATTTTTCATTCTCTAACTAATAATTATCAATTTCATTAGAATCGAATTTCTGTATTATTAATGATCTTATTGGTCATACAGGTGATATCCAATGTTTAGCATGGAGTACATCAGACGATTTTCTTCTTGCATCAGGTTCACAAGATAAAACAATTCGAGTATGCTTTCGAATAATTAATTAAATTAACTATTTCTTTTATTTTAAAATTAGTTATGGAATGTTGAAACTTATTCACCATTGAAAGTTTACATTGAACATTCCGACAGTATTCTTTCTCTTATTTTTTCATCGTGTGATTCAAATCTAGTTCTATCTGGTTCTCGTGATCAATCCTTACATATTTGGAATATTGAACAACATACACAATTACCAGATCAACCAATAATCACTAATATAATTGAGAACGACGAAGAAACTAATAGTAATAGTGAACATAAAAAACGACATAATAAACCAAGACCAAATCGAGCTGAACGTGAAAAAAGAAGAGCAGCAAAAGTAATATAGTGTTCTATATCTTTTTAAATGAACTTTTATTTTATATCTAGGTGATAACAAATGAAATGAATGATGATCAAGATGATGGCCTTATTTCATCAACAAATACTATTACGAATGATTGTAAGTAATGCATTCTTGAAATGAATTGTTCACTTATGTTTCTTTTTCTCTATAGTAAATTCATTCGCATATCGTTTATTATGGCCATCAGAAACTGATCGTCAGGTTGTTTCAGGTACAATACTTTTGATTTTAGATTATTGAAAATATCTTCCTATTTCTAGACTTATCATTATTGCCAGATAAAACAAATTTGATTGAAAGAATAAAACAACTGAGTATATTTTTTTCTAAGTTATTTTTTTTATTTTCGAATGTTATCTTCTTTTCAGATTTGAATTCAACAAATGATTTCATTTATCATATGTTATATTGGTGTGGTGAACATAATGAATTATTAAATGATTTATGTAAACAAAATATAACATCATCAAGTGATCTTTTTTTCTGGATGGGCATATTAAATAATTCAAATGAAATTCAACCTTTAGTTGATCGAACATTTGATGTAATAAAAGAAAATAACGAACAACAAATATTAGAGTATATCACAATGATGATTAAAATGAAACGAAATGAAGAATTATTACAGTATCTTATTAATCATGATCATGTTGAGTAAGTTCTTTGTTTGTTTGTTTATATTTATGGATCTTGATATTTTTTTATTTTCGAAGATGTTGTCTTCTTTTGGCAATTTTATTTGGATGTATTGATCAAATTCGTGATCGTCTACCGGTTTCAGCACAAACAGCAGACATTTAGTTTTTTACTAATGGCTTTCATTTTTTTATATCAGATTAAGTAAAATACCCATGTTTTGTTTCTGTTATAACATTGACTAGAAAACAATGAATATTGATCAGCTTCTAGTTTAAAGAAAAGATCTTTGTGTCACACATATTCATTTTTCTTTTGTTAAGACGACATAAAGTCAAATGAATACCGATATCCAAAAAGTAAGAAATTCATGAAATACAGAAATTCCAGGTTTAAAAATAAATCCTTCTCATTTGACGGCTAATTCATTTTGTAAAATATGATTTAAAAGGAAAGTTGAATTATAAAACTAAAATAAATTGGTCTTCTACTTATACGGACGTAGTAGACATATTAGCAACGCTTCTTGGTCTTTCATCGCAGGGTTTGACAACGCCACTACTCTATCACACACCGTAACATACATCTTAGTACTGCTGTTCCCTCTTTATGGGCCATGACAAACATACCTGCAAGACCGAAGCTCAATGTAGAATTACTATTAAGTAGGATTGAATGTAAGAGAGCCTTCATTTCACAATCATTGTAATAAACTACAATTAACATCTTTCATCATCGACATCAATTAATAGAATTTAGTAATTCACAAGCTAAAGCATATATTGCTGAACTCCCTTTTTGATAATGTCAGCATCTCTACCATGTTTCATATGTTAATTCTGAAGGAGTTGCATTAAGCACGTCTTTCAAGCCATTGTAAATGATTAAACAATAGTTTTGATGTTCTTCATCATTCAATTATAATGCAAAATTATAGTTGAGTATGTGATTCATCCAACAATGATAATCAGAAAGTAGAAAGAAAGTTGACCGTGAAACGATAAGAAATTTCTAGATGGTATTTATTTTTTATTGCGCTACAATTTTTATTTATGTTTATCTAAAATAGTTTTCCTATTCAAAGATACGATTGCACGAAAAACACTTTCATCTGGAAGCTTCATAAAAAATAAAATGATTGACCATATTTACAACAAAATAAGTCACATTGTGTCATCATACAACGTTCTCCGTTAGGCAAAGTGATCACTGAAATAACTAGTTTCCTGTAAGAACGATTTTTTCTCGTCTCATTTCCTGCAGAAATCAGGAACGAAAACGTTATGAAAAATGGACTTTTGCGAAAACTGTTTTTATTTATGTAAATACTTTCCAATTTTTTTCTTTCAAACGCAAAAAACTGAAATCAATCCGATGTTATATTGTTGAGAAATAGATTTCGACATTCTTTCGAAGACTTTTACATCGCTTATTAGTCAAAATAAAAAAAAATACGCATCAATGAAAATTAGATAAATTCATTAATTATTCATTGAATTTGTCACAACTATTATTTTCCTTGTGATTATAATCTTTGAAAGGATGATTATTCAGATTATCTCGTAATATAAAATTCTTATTATGTTCTCCTCTTGAATGTTTTCATTTTTCATCTGTGCTGCTAAGGTGCTAGTCTTATTTTCTCTTTTCATTTGTTCAATTGACGACAGAAATAATTCTCTTCATTTAACTTTGTTAATTTTCGATGTCTAAATTAAAATTGATTTATTTTACTAAAATGTACTTCCAACGATAATTTTGTTCTAAATTGAAAGCCATGTTATGTTGTATAAAATGCGACATTGACAGAATCTAGTGTTTGGTAATGATAGCTTTTCTCAAACACGAAAAACGAAATCGTCATAGAATTTTTGAAAGCATTACGGGGTCGGAAATTCGGGAGTGGGAACGAAAGTTTTTCTTAACGAGAACGAGGAACGGGGATCGAGAAAAGTTGTTCTGCCTGCATATCGAGAGGAATACCAAGTATTGAATGCTTTTCTGGTACTGAGTTTCGAGTTCGGTAATTTTTAGTCGAAGAAGCATTATGTTCTAAACGATTCATCAATTATTACATCAATTTAGTTAACATCAAGTAGGAGTTCTAATAGTAATTAACTTCTAGTGTTTGTGCAGATACCTACAAATATTTGAGTGAAACAACAGTACATGCAGAGTATCGCAGCCGGCTATTTCGTAGTGTTATTCAAAATAAATAAATTTTCCGCTTTGCATATTTTCACAATGAAAGCGAATAGTAAAATGATATTGTTCTTTTTTACTTAGCATTTAAAGAACAATATTACTATATTTCTAGGTTCGAATTCATCGAATTTTCACTTAAAATATATTCATCTACTAACGACTTCTATTTTTTTCCATTTTATAGAATCTGCAATATATAAATAAATACAGGAAACACTCACTTGATTAGTGAAGGACAAAATAGAAATTTAGACGACCTATTTATCTATAGTGATAGTTAATGCTCAACTTTATAACTCATTCAAAAACATGTTTCAGGCATTAAATGTCATTCTATTTTCAACAAAGTACATGCTACATTACTACTGAGCGTCTATAATGGCATGTTGTAAGTATTCTATCAATAATACATTGCCGTATGTTTATTCATTTTTTGGCGCATGTTTCTTTCCTTCGATATAATAACTGCGTTACATCTGTCTTGTTAAATCCAACTACAATAACTTTTTCTTCCATAGTAACAGTTTCTGCAATTTCTGCCACATTTTTTTTTGTTTGCCCCACTTGATGCAAAGTCGAATGGAGAAACAAATTATCTTTGTCATCGAAAGACAGTTGGCGCCAGATAAACTCTTTCCTAGGTTTGTTGGTGCTCTTTATAAATTGAGTTTTATATAATATAATCAACATGAAATTGTAAATGTTTACTTTTTTCAGAAAACTTCTGACTAGAAGAATGTTTTTAAAACTTATAAAGAGAATAGTGCAGCGAAAAATTAAACAAGTGCTGTTTAAGACATAAGCAGCCTGAATGAAAGAAAAAGTTCTATCAACATTTAATGTCACCATATGGAACATGATGATTGTTAATTTTAACACCATACAAGCATAATTTACATGTTGTATTGCTATATTGTTCGTTTTAACATTTGATTAATTTCCTTAAAGTGTATTAGGTTTATAAATTTTTATCTGCTTGAGCGTTCATAATAAGAAATTTAACTGTTTTTTTGCTAAATTACACAAGATATCAATTCAATGATAACCAAGAAAGTTTATTTTACCAAAGACTATTCTATATTTCTACAATTGTCAATTCATCAGGGATTATTTCTTGGAAGAAATGAGACCACCAATGTGAAACGGAAGACAACTAACGTTTTAAATATTATTTGTCGATCAAGAATACAAAAAACACATGCTATTCTTTACACACAAACCATGAGAAATGTAAACATGATTGATTACGAATATCCTTTGGTAATAGGTGTAAAATATCAATGACTTCTTCGAATAAAAAATCGTGGATCTAATAACTGATCTAATATTCGGAAGACAATTCGAATTTCCAGAGATTTTTCTTCAAGTTTTCGAGCTACGAGTATTATTCAAAAAAAAAGATTATTTTGACAAAGTCACCAGAGTATGTTCAGTTTCAAGTCTTTTTCTTTATCAATAAATAATCTATCGTTGCCTTATCTTATAGTCTAGTATATGTTACTATTCTCTCATCGATTGGCATTGGCAAAGAACCAAGGTGACTGTGACTCCAAAACTGAAAAATGTGGATCAATGAAAAATTATTCTGTAGCTTTGATACATTCAAATCTGCGGAGAGTACATGCAATTATAAAATTAAAATCTCCCATCGACAGCCAAAAACTTACGATACACTTTGGTAATAAAGAAACTTTTAATTTAGACATGCATTCAGATTTGAATCATAATTTTGAATTGCTTTTTATTCGAAAAAAGCTTTTGATGAAATTAAAAACAGTGACGTTGACAGAAGTTTTGAAAGTAAGAATATTGACTGGAAAAGAAGTGCGAATAATGAAGATAACAATACAAGTTTATTTACGTTCACACCAAAATAAACGGTCAGTTCATTTCGTCATAAATGATTAGTGATAATATATTTGGCACTCATCTCTAATGATCATGTACAATACTGTACGACATCGTTTCTCTGTACAGTTATTAGTATAAAAAAAAATAAAAATTTATTTCAAAGATGAAAATCAAAGTAGCATACGAATAGATCGATTAGACTACAGATAACTATAATTGTAACAAATACATTGGAAACCAAAATAGAACGCGCCTCTTTTACAAAAAGCAGTAGTGTCAAACCTGAAAGTTGAATTCAATTATTGAAAATCTACTACAACTATTCAATTATTCCATTTTGGAATAATTGATGTTCAACTATTCAATAATTGAATAATTCAATAGTTGAAGTGAATTTTTAATAATTGAATTCACTTTTCAGGTTTGACATGCATGGCATATCATAGACCAAACCTCTGATAGTTTTGAAAATTGGTTAGTGGATTGGCATACATTTTACTAAACCTCCAACAGTTTCGTAGGTTCATTAATGGTTTCGTACATCATGTACTGAATCTTTGATAGGGTCGGAAATTGGTTTATGGTTTCCTACTTCCTGTACCCAACCTCTGATTAGAGATTAGCGGGGAGCCCCTAACCTCGGTCCTCGCCCCAACCCCGGTGGGGTCGGGGCTGAAAAAGGTTTTCGGGGTCGCGGGCCCCGAATTTTTTAGGATACTTCCCGAAAAATATTTTTTGTTTTTCTGTAATACAAATTTATTTATTTTCACAGTTAATTAAAGAGTAAGCAGATGAAAAAGAAAGACAAAGGTATCTGATCGTCAGAATTCAAAGGTTCACTAAAAAAGACAACAGAAACTCAGAAAAAGAGGATGTGGATGGATGTGGTTGTGAGTGCTGTGAGTCGACTGGGTGCACTTCTAGCTATACAGAAAGCTGACCACACACCACACCGATACCCGTAGCCATACTCCACTCACGCCCACACCCTCACCTACCATCACCCGCATCCACATATTTAACAGAATCATCTCGTTTTCTTTATAACCATCATCGAGTTCTTTTCGTGTTAACAACTTTAAAATCATCTTTTCGTTTTATACACAAACGAAGAGAAGGGAACGAGAGAAAGGACAGAAGAGAATACCTTGTTTTTTTCACAATTGATTACGTT